>VZUH01001795.1:31432-55805 GCA_013401175.1 Xiphorhynchus elegans
GACATTCCCTTTATCCCGTGTCCCCCCTCTCAGCACCGGGACATTCCCTTTATCCCGTGTCCCCGCTCTGAGCACCGGGACATTCCCTTTATCCCGTGTCCCCCCTCTCAGCACCGGGACATTCCATTTATCCCGTGTCCCGCCCCAGGGCCCTTCCCGAGCGCCCCGAGAGGCTGCAATGACTCCCGGCGGCCACTTGGTGGCGCCCGATGGCAGCGCTAGGCACGGCGGTGCCCGCGGCATCCCCGGTGGATTCCTGGGGGATCCCCGATGGATCTGCCTGGTGGATCCCGATTGATCCCGGATGGATCTACCTGGAGAATCCCCGATGGATCGGCCTGGTGGATCCCAGCTGCATCCCCAATTGATCCCCCATGGATCTACCCAAGACATTCCTGATGGATCTCTGATGGATCCCCGATGGATCTGCCTGTGAGATCCCCGATGGATCTGCCTGTGACATCCCCAATGGATCCCCGATGGATCCCCGATGACTCTGCACGTGGGATTCACAATAGATCCTCAATGGATCTGCCTATGGGATTCCAAATGGAGCCCAAATGGATCCCTGCTGTGCCCCCTCCTCAATGACACCCCAAAGCCGTTCCACATGTTTCAGGTTTAACGCTGAATTCCCTGGAGTTCTCTGATCCTTGCAGGAGCCAGAGAGGTGCAAACCCAGATTTGTGAAGGAAAAGCAGTGATGTTGTTGAGGCAGCAGTTCTGAAGGGCATGAAGGGCAGGGAGTGCCCTGGGAGTGCCAGATGTCTCCTTTGGTCAAATGTCAGTCCAGATCAGCCTTCCTGGGCTGGCTTTGCCTGTTTGCCAGAAGGAATCAACCACTGTCCTGCCACTCTGTCCTACGACACTGCCATCTGCTTTTGGAGGGGAAGGTGTTGGCCAAGCTTATGTCTATAGAACTTTTTCCTTCCAAACCAAACTGCAACTACTAAACCGGATTTTCTCAAGCAACACCAAATATGTTTTACTTTCAGTGACTCTTGTAGAATGGTTCTGTTTTGCTGGCCTTGAATGAGAATCTTTGTGCACAAACACACACATTATCCACCAGTCATTAGTTTTAATTATTTCTATGTGATAACCATCAGCAAAACTTTCTCAAGTAGCCATAGAAAGAACAAGCAAAAGTTAAAAATGTACAAGGAACAGCTCAGTGACCACCTAAAGTTGAAAGCATTCACAGAAATCACTTGCCACACAATTACAGATTAATAGGTACATGAAATTCAAAGACTGCTTGCAAGGGGAGTCAGTTCAGTATTTGTAATCAGTAATTTAATCAGCCTCCTCTGGACAGATTACTGCAACTTTACTGATCCACCAGCTCTGCCAAGCTTCATGTGCTCTGTCTTTGGGACCCACATCCATCTGCAGGTCATCAGAATGAGCTCCATCCAGCTGGTCAGACACAAAAAATAGGAGCAGTTAGGGCAGTGTAAAATTTCTTTATAATATTTCACTGGAATAAGGTTATGATATAGGTTTCTGGCAGAGTAAGTGACTGCACACAGTCTGCCCCAAAACAGCTTGGACAGCAAGCAAGTCTTGCTAGGATGAGAAAAGAAGAGGAAAGAGGGCATAGCAGCAGGCAAATTTGTAGGTCAAAACCAGGAGAGGGAGAAAAAAGTTATTTCTCCCTCTGATCCAAAAAGTTAGGCTATACTCAATAGCAAATTATCTGTAAGCAGAGCTGCCTGGAGGGACACAGTGGCTGAGCCACAGGGGCCCATCCTACCCCCTTTCTGTTCCCCTTTCCTCCCACAGACACCGTGTTCAGCTGTAGGGTTTGGGGACACACCACAGTGACAAGGTCCCACCCTGCCAGGCCTCCTCCTCCTCCAGAGCACCAGGGGCAGTTCACCAGTGCCTGCAGCTGCAATAGTGAGGATTTCCCAAACCCACAGCCCTGACAGACCACAGAGCAGGAGTGACAACCTGAAGCGTCCGCCCAGGCCAGCAGGTCCTGCAGCTCACCCTTAGAGCCTCAGCCTGCTCCCAGGGCAGCAGGGGAAAGTTCTGCACACACGTCATTGCAGCTGCCTCTGGGATTTGCCTTTACTTTGTTTACAGCCGAAGAGGGGCCTTCCTGGTTGGGGAATTAATTCCTCCCTATAAATGGATGATTAAGCATTAACCCTGATCAGAACTTAGTTTCTTGGATTTCATCATAACGTCTGGATTTCTTTGCATGTTGCTCCTTCGTTGGCATTGCAAACATGGGCTATAGCAGTCCCTCGGGTGCAGCACAGTCCCTGTTGTGGATCTCGGATTCTGATACCTGCATAGTGCTCTGTCCACTGTACCTCTTCCAGGGGATGCTTTGGGCACGGCCGTGGCTGGGGCTTTTCCCTTTTCGGGAGAGGTTCCCGACGGACAGAGAGTTTGGGGCGGGCAGGACCACTCGCAGGGTCCTGTGGAGTGCGAAACCCCCGCGCACTGGAGACCGCAGATCCCTGGGCTCCTCCGCGCCCTCCCCGTCTGGTCTCCTTCCTGACTCCATCTCGGCTCTTTCCCTTCCTTTTTCCAGCTCTGTTCTTTGTGTTCCTCGATCTACCAGAGTTCTGTCCTTTCCTTACCCAGCCCCGTACATTCCCTTGTTTTCTCCATCCTGTTTCATCCCTTTGCTCAACCCTGTTCATTCCGGAGCTTTCTCCGTCCCGATTCATTCCCGTCCTTACTCCATACGGGATCATTCCCTGCCTCACCCCATCCCGGTTCATCCTTTTACTTTTCCCCAGTCCCGTTGGTTCCCGTCCTTCCTCTTTCCTGGTTCATCCGTCTCCTCATCCATTCCGGTCCATCCCTATTTCTTCCCATCGAGGTCCATCCTTATATTTCCCATCCCTGTCCATCCCTTAGGAGATGCTCAGTTCTGGTAACGAAAGCTTTTTCCAGGTTAGATATAATGAGAGGAAATTATCTAAAAGGATATAAAGGATGACCATTTCTGTTTCCTGGTGAAAAATGATCAGTGGTATTAATGTATTTTGAAATATATGAGTATATTACTGTGAATAGTTGTATTTTTCAGGAAGAGAAGCCTCTGCTTAAAAGGTAAATTTCCATCAAGTAGAGACAAAGGCTGCTCTATAAACCCCAAAACACAATAGTAGCTGTTGTACTTAGAAGAGTTATCTCAGTTTATCTTTCCCATCGTCTCTTACAGGAAGACTGCAAATTTCAGAAAAAGCTCTTTTGAAACATTTCAGCAATTTTCCTTTTAAGAATTCTGTAATACTAACTTTAAAAACCACGAGACAAGCCCATCAATGAAAAAAATACCCTATTAAAATCTAGAGAGATAAAATTGTGACAGTTTTGTTACTTGCACCGTAGTGTCCCTTACATGGGAAATTTCATACAAAAAGAACCAGGAGTCCATTTAGAGTGTATAAACTATAAACAAAACCACTTGCTCAAATTCCTTTTTTTCCATCTTTTTACAAATAAAGAGCAAAACCCAAGTTTTGGAATATAGACTTTAGGAAACATGAGTAAAGTAGAAGACAACTATAAATTATAATACTGGAAAGGTGGAAAAACACAGGGAGAACAGAAAATAATCAGTGGGGCCAGGGAACCAAATAATCCTGAAATTCTGAATTCAAATATGCCCTGAGAAAGAACTGAAATAATGTGGTTGGTTCCATCTGTTTTATGAACAGAGAAGGCTTGTTCCTATCATTGCGTTGGAAGAGAAGTGTTTATAGCAGCCAAGCTTAGGAGAATAATGACAGAAAATGCAGGTTATATAAAAATTACATAAGCAGGGGAGGACAAAAATACCTACGGTTGTAGACTGTATACAAATATTCTGATTTAGCTTAAAAACTATTTTTGGTGGCTTTCAAAAAAACCAGTATTTCTCAGAATTACTAAATGATGATTATAAACGAAAGAAACCCTGATGACACTCTGGTTGAGGAGAAAGAAGAATCCCTCGCTTCCATTCTCCTCCGTAGGAGAGCCAGGGAAACGTGCAAAGCTCAGAAAGGGAGAGAGAAGAGTTCTGGGTCTAATTTAGACTGAATTCCTGGCTTGAGGAACCGACCCCTCTACCCTATTTATTAAGGGCGTTTTCTGATACAAGTAGAAAAAATCCTTAGCCAGATGTGAAGCACTATTTTAGTGCACTTACAAGGATATTCCTTTTTTTATATGGATTCAGCTGTCTGGCCAGGGAATGCTGGATAAAACTGAACTGGAATATTCGACGTTGTAAAGCTGGATGTGCCTGGTGTCCTCAGCTGAGCCCTTCCATCAGGTTGTGACTCTCCTGCTTCGTATCAATTCAGACCTTTGTGCTTCTCGCTTTTTTAACCAGGACTGGAGACCCCACGTGCCAGTCCTGCTTTTAGAATCCATTGCCTGTGCCAAAGGGTTTTTTTCCCACCCCGTGGCAGTGGGCGCAAAATTCAGGGAGTGCTGCTGTGCTGGGTGAGATAGAGAAGTGGCCAAGGCTGGCATTGCTCCTTGTGACACCCCAAGTCTGTCTCTGGGCTCAAACACTAGATTCTGCCAGCAGAGAGAAATGTCAGAATTGACACAATGTTTGCAGTAATAAGCTGTATTGGCAAAATTCTTGTAGATGTCAAAAAATCTCAATGAACTCGTCTGTCTCAGGCAGACAGTCTCTAGAAGAAAGAGGCAGGGACATTTTTTTGCCTGTAGCAGGGAATTAAAAATATCGGTGCTCTCTGACTTGAGCTGTTAGCTCCGTGTCAGCAGTTCAGAGGTGCAGTTCTCTTGTTTAAAACTAGTTTAATACCTTGAGACTATACAGTGTATTCCTGTTCGTTGCTGCTACCTCTTTTTCACCCAGACTTTGCTGAAGAAATCCTTCTCCTTAGTACTAAGAAGGTGGTGTAAGAGACAGAACAGGATAAACACGTAGAAATAAATAATTCGTGCACAAAAAAGGATGTCAATCATTGAAAATGTAAGACAGATTCATCACATCAGTAAGATACAGTGAGGTCAGTTCACAAGCTTTTTTTGGGCTACAAATAGCTTCTTCCAGGTACGACACTGGAAATAGTATAAAGCGCGGCTATAAAAGCATTGTACAACCATCACTCCAGAAATACCCTGTGGAGCATGAATTAATAAGAAAGAGAGGCTTTCCTTGATGATAAAAAGCATGAATGACACTGGTCTAAAAAAATATCTTTTTGTTTTCTGGTGAAAGGAGACATTGGAATAAAAATGAAACACCAAAAGATAGTAAGGGAATGTCACATCTCCCACATTTTAAGGAATATAAAGCAAACTGAGAATAATCTGGGAGACATAACTGTCACATTCTCAATATAAAAAATAGTACCACAGTAATCTCCACTGCAGAAAATTTGAAAGCGTGAAATATATTACCATAGCAATTCTTTTTATTCCTACTTTTTATCTTCACACAGCCCATGTAATATTCATTAAAAAGTAATTGCTCAACATAAAGAGTGTACTGGCACGTAATTTCTTTCACAAGTCATAGCCACTCTAAGAAAAATATGCAGAAATTGGAATTGACTAAACAGAGAGCACAAGACAGATCATTTGCCACAGGAAGTGTCAGTCACGTTTATCTCACACCACAAAAAACCCATGTAAGAGCCACTAAAAGGGAGACCCATAATGAGTTGCCTTCAGCCAAAGCACCTTTTCCACATTTGGTGAGGCATTCACCAATGCCCCAACCCCTTTTGAAATGGGAGCAAGCCTTTAGACTTCAGAGGATTCCCTGATGCATCATCTTTTCTACTGGGAGAGAAGAAATATGCTCTATGTAGAAGGGTTAAATTTCAAGCACCATGTCTTCTCCACTGTGGGGGGTACTGGTTTTTTCTAAAAAGGGCACAGAGATTTTCTCCTTGTAACTCAAAAAAATTCATCTGAATACGCTTCTTTGTGTTAAAAGGGGGTACATGGATTGTCGAGCTGGGTGAGGACAATTTTTTATCACCCTGAAGCAGAGCTAGGTGACCAGAGTTATGTTACAGGATTTGGAGGCGCAGGAAACTGGAATTCAACAACTGAAATAAAAAAAAATCTCTACAGTCAGCACCTATGCTGCCAAATAATGGAAAATGGAAAAATTTGCTGAATTCTCCAAGTTGCATTGAGAAATATCCTAACCCTATCAGTATAAATTGCCCAAAAAATGAGCAAAGCTCTTTAGTAAAGGATGATATTAAGACTTCTATTAGGCAAACAGATTCAGTATTAATTTAGTTTTGGCATCACAGCACAGAAGCATCTCTTATTAAACAGGTATAAACAAATTTTTATGAGACAGAAAGGTTTTATGGATTTGACATATTTACATTAAAGTATCTTGATTGAGAATCCTTAGGACACTGTTTATATAGAAAAAAGTTTTTAAATTATATTTCTCTGAGTTAAATTTCTTTTGAATTTTAGCAAAAGCAATTTGACCAAATTCTGAGAAAAATCAAAATCTCTCAGTAAAAATACAACCATAACAAAAAAAAATCTTCCAGTCTTGGTATCTAAATTTGCAAATAGCTGTTGCAGACATGTTTCTTACTGGAAGAACAACAACATTTTTGCATGGGTTAAACAACCTGTGGACAAAAGAATATTTAACATAGACTAAGTCCACGAAGGTGGAAATTCAATGGTATCCCTGGGTACCTTGCAGGCAGTAGCCCTAAAAGGACTTTCAGTACTTAGTTTTATTGAAACTAACACTTCAGGGTACTGTTACTTTCTGGTCCTTTCTGTTCAAAAGGCCACAGAAACTAAGTGAGCTCAAAAGCAGTTCCATGGTCAGACAATACCCAGGTTGCTCTCTGGGTATCACAGAGTGCTAACTCACATCCAGCGCTATTTATTACGAAAGGAGTTATAAAACATTTCGATTCAAAACTTAATCATCTTTCCCATAGCATGTAATTATTTAAATAGAGTATAATTTCAGCAACAGTGTGGTCACAGAAAAAAAAAAATTCTTTTTCGAACCCTGCCCTGCAACTCCCTATTATTATTCTCACTCAGTCTCACTCAGGGGCAATGCAGAGCAATGCACATTGAATTTCTTTTTCCATTAGAAGTTCTCCCTTTTTTAAATCACCTTTCATTAGGGAAAAACCCTTATTTTTAGGAACAGGGAGGAATACCTACAGCCTAAAGTTTCAGTTGCCTGGGGGAAGTGGTGCATCGTACAGAGATGGTTATCTGGATGTCTGTAAATATAAGTCCTTCTGAGCACGTCTTTGTCTGAGGCCAGCTCATGCCCTCTTCTGCCTTCCTAGCTGATATAAATGATGTAGCTATTGATGTTACCCGTATTCTGAGACTGCCCTTGAAGTGGAAAAGCCATTTTCTTTTTAAAATACTCATCTACACACTATGCAGCTTATACTGAGTTATTAATTTTCTGAAATGTTGCATTCGGGTTGGGGAGTTTTGCTTTTTTACTTTACAGTCCTTCCTCTGGCACCACAAATGAAAGTGCACCAAAAGACCATTTTGTTTAGAAGAAGGGACTATGTGGAACCCTCAGAATGAACGCTATAAGGCAGCATAATGTTCTGGAGTATCATGAGAACCCCCATCTGTCAGCTGGGGGAGACATTTCTGCCGGCCATCCAGAGCTGGGGGTGCTCTCCCCTCCCTGGTGCTCCCTCAGCTCTGCCAGACAAAAACAGGGAGAGCAGTGTTAGTTGTGGCTCCCACAGACACCTGTTGGATTATTCTGGGCCATGTGGCCAGACCTGCACTGCCACTTACCAACCCAGTCAGCAAATGGGTCTTCTGTAATACGCAATATGGATTTTTCGCTCATTTTTATGAGGTTTCAGTTTTATGTGGGCTTTCCGTACTGTGCAACCTTCTCATCATAAGTCATAGGGAAGTGCAGAACAGCACTGTAACCATTTTAATTATTTAAAAAAACATCACTGCAAAGAAAGGCCGAGATATATCACATATGGCACCACACTGTCAGAGGACATCTGAGGATTCCAAGCATTTGTTAACATGTTTCTCTCTTAACACCCTACCCCTTTCACAACCAGCTGGATCAGTATTTCAGTTGTCTGTATGTTCTAAGAACTAAACATCAGTCACTCCTCTATGCACTTTTCTCATAGATTACTACTACACAAGATTAGTGAAGACGCTGGAAAATGAAGTATGATGAATTCCTGCAGGAATAGCCCCAAATAGGAAGGAGCACAGAGCAACAAACACTGAGAAAGGCGTGCTGAACGTTTGTATAGAAGGTGGAACCAATTCCTGAAGCTCACTTAGTAGTTCGAGCTCATAATTCAGTTGCAGCTGTTTCATTTCCAGGCTTTATTACAGTGTCAGCTCATGGTAAGGATTGCTGACTAGTGATGGCTAATAGACCCTACTGCACACGTCAGTGCAGCAATAGAACAATATCAAACTTCATCACTTAAAAAGAATCACAAATTTGAGCCACTTTCATAGTAATCCAGTGGACAACTGATTTACAGATTCATAAATGCAGACAGAAGGCAAAATCTCCCACTATAATAAGGATGTCAATGCAGAAAGAGAAAAAGTTGTTATCTTATACCTAGCAGACACGATAAAAAGCAGAGTTAGCTATCTTGGTGGACAGGCCACCTATTCTGCTTGAGAGTCTCAAGGTCATAGCATTTTGATGCCTCTAAGTATGTTCAAAATTCACTTTGAGCTGGAGGCATCAGGTAAAACTGAAGCAATCTTAACACACAGTCTCATGTTTGAATAAGATTTTCATTTTATACTATCATCAGAGAAAATATTTATTTCTGGTACTTTCATATCTATGCAGTGATCGAGATCCAAGAGAAAACATGAGCTGAGGAGAAAGTGAGTTCCTGGGTTCTGCCTGGCCATTGACATTCATTGGGTTTGAATGATGCTCGGGTGTCTCCCACAGCAGCAATCATCAGGCAAGACTAGTTCATCCCTTGTGCAGGAGGATTTCACCTCCAATTTAGAAATCGTAATTGATGTCCTCTGTTTGGAGAACTGATAAAACATCACTTTTGCAGCAACTGACAGCAAAAATTTATTTATTCATCAACTTTACCAAAGACCATTCTAGAAGAAAAGGCCCTTTGGTGTAGAATTTTGAAGCAATCCCTACGGTGATATTGAATATCAACTGTAGCTTAAGGGAGAGTTTAATTTTGACTGTGAAAATCAGAAGAAGAACAGAACAGTGTGAGAGAACTAAACATGCTTCTTGGCCTCCTGAACTGAAAATTCTTTCCTCCATACAATCTTTATGGCTCTTGTAAAACTGCTTTATGGAGAGTACATTTTCCAGACGATTCAAGTCATCCACTCATTTGTTCGACTTTGCTACAACACAAAAGGACCAATAGCCTTCCCTGTTCATCATCCTCACTTGCTTTGGTCCCCATAAGCAGATGTCAACCTGGAATGTCTGTGTGACTAAGATTTAAATCGTTCTCAGCATCCAAAGAAACAGCTTTGAATCCAGCAGAGAAATTTATTTTTTAATGTAAGATTTAGATCCTATTGCATTCCATGATTTGAGGAAAATCCCTTTCTCCACTGTCACAGGGAACAACTGTGAGCCAAACCCTTTTCCCAGTTTGCTTTGTACTGCAGCTCCCTTCCTCTTGTTGGGAACCCCTGTCCAATCACTACAGAGGGACAACACCAGCACCATAAGAGGCATCCGGGCAACAACTCATCCAAAGCCTAATTCCACAGTGCAGCAGCAAGTGCTACAGCAAAGCTATCACTTTTAGCCAGGCAAAATCATCTTTGAACAGGAAGTATTCATGAAGGCAAAATCAACAAACTCTTCTTAATTCCACCAATGTGGTGTATCTATGTACCTTATTGGGATCTCACAGCTCCTTCCTGACATTGTCCAACATGGGATTGAAAACATGAAAATATCAGGAACATTCTATCAATTCCTTCACAGTTTCAGACACTTTGAAGTGATTATTTAAAAACCAAGGGATACTCTACACTATCTTAAACTGACCTTCCCCCTACTCATTTCCACCACTATACACTTTGAAAATACATTGTATATAAGGGTAACAGGAGGTGTTTGATCGCTATTCTCCCAGAACCTCCAGCAATACCCACATTCTCTCCGTTTGCTCCAGCTCAGCAAACCATCACCAAGCCCACACTATGCCCAGGAACGGAGTGTCCAAGGCTGGCAGGGTTGAAGATGTGGGTCATTCTACGCACAAAATCTGTCAGTTTAACGTATCCGCACCTCTTCAGGAGCTGGACCTGCACATTTGTGTCTGGAAAACACAAACACTCCATGTCTCATCCTGTCCACCAATCATGACATGAATTATCATCTTTCTTAAGAATCAGAAAATCTCGAAATTTACCAAGCAGTCCAATCGCTGTGCCTGCCCAGGCCCATCCCCAAGAGTCACCCCCTGTGCCCCAGAGCATCATCCAAACCCTCCTGGAGCTCTGGCAGCCTTGGGGCTGTGCACATTGCCTTGGTGATCTTGTTCAGTGCCCACCACCCTCAGGGGAAGAACCTTTTGCTGAGATCCGACATGACCATGACTCAATGAAATTCCAGGACATTGTAAACTAGAGGGAAAGTTTGGGTTCTCTCAGAAGGATTCCCTAAAATCATCTCTGATTTTTAAAGGTTAAGAAGAAAATTAATTACAAGGACCAGCTCACTAGAGCTGATGTGCCTAAAGAAAACAAGGAAAGAGAACCACCAAGCTAAGCACACCACCACCAAACTCAAATATTTCCTTATAGAGAGAGGAGATTTGCCTTCTCTTTCCTCTGAGATACAGGCAGATAAAAGCCACTGAACAAGAAGGGCTGTATCTTGGACAAACTCACTCCCACGACATCTCTCCACCCCAAGGTATGTCACCCTGCCAGGATCTGACCCAGCTGACATTTCCACATAACTTCCACATAACATTGCAAACTAGAAAGGGATAAGTGTCCTTTCAAAGGCAAGTCAAAAGGAAGAGTGCACAATGTGCACAAAAAAATCAAATTGTAACAGACCTCATTCTGGTACATGATGTTACTAAAAACTGCTCTCTTGAGATGCAGCACTGAATAGAATAATACAATGTGATATTTAAGGCTTTTTTAGTTTGATGGTTTATTTTCTGACACTGAGTGAGCAGTTTTTAGGCAATTGTCCAGTAGGACTCCCTCTAAAGTAAGCGGTCACTGAGACAGCTTCCTTTTGTTCTGTCTCCAGGCATTTACGCAGGTGCCTCACTACAGAAAGCAAGAGTTTGTGCATCTAATATTATTCGTATTTAGAGGATTAGATCTGAAATACCTAAAAAGAGACAGGGAAGGAAGTTTTGAGACTGTGGTAGATAAATGGGCTGCTAGAGACCACATAGCAGAGTACATTTTATATGAATTTACCGTGTTATATAGTATTTGCTGTTCAAAGAAAATAGGTCCAAATAATAGTGCTCACACTGGGTGGCACCACAGAAACCTCCCAAAGAATCCGTACCTTAAAATATCAGCTGGCTTCCATTTGCAACCAAAAGCTATAAAAATAATCATCAAAAAAGAAAATCTAATCTACTAAATTCTCAGAGAGTCCCTCTTCCTGTTTAGAAGACCATTTAGAATCTGCCTCAAGTTTTAAAAGAACTGAGAGCACTCACTATATTCTCTATTTTTTTCTCACTGCAACGTCTTTTCTTTCTCCCTTAACAGAAGTTTGTAACCTTTTCCATTTCAGTACTATTACTTTGTAAGTCAGCCAAAGTTCCCAATAAATTATCTGCCAATGCTTTCACCTTACGTGTCAATCCCCTGCAACTGGGATTCAAACTCTCGCTACTGTGATGTTTTCATCATTCAAACAAAAAGTTTGCAAAAACCTGAATAAACAAGGCTATGGAAAGCCAGCAAAAGCACACATATGTTGGATACACTACAGCAGAGATAGCTAAAAATCTTTCTAAGGAGAATAATGAATCGGATTTTCTAAAGTTTGAGGAAGTCTAGTCATAGCATGCTATCAGTAGAGTCTACCCCTCAAACATATCCCATATCCCAAATCTCTTAGTATTAAGAGGACTATTTTTGCTAAACTTTTGAGTGATTGAAAATCCATTCCTCTTTTTTTGCATAAAATACTTTGTAAAAGCTCAGCACATTTCTTGGCTTTTCTTCTTAATTGCTTAAAAAGATCCTCAGCCAACAGTCAAAGGCTGCTAAAAAATTACCCGAAACCGCACTATGTGTTAATTCCCCTTTTTATGTATCCCTAATCATTTCTCTCAAGGTCAAGCACCAGCCACTGATAACATATATGTATGTAAAAAGCACTTGAACTTCGTAAAGCACATGTTCATTTCACAGAACATTCAAAATACAGAAACTTTTTGAGCCTTGGTTGCTGCAGGACACAAATTCTTTATCCATTCAGCTGGCATATATCTAGATATGAAAATATAACCAGGCCACATTCAACAGCCAGGCTTGGTATGCAGGCACCTCCAGGAATTTATGCTCAATGACATTCTGGTTTTCTGATCCTGAGCTACAAATGGGAAATTAATTTCGCAGGGCTGGGGAGGGATTTTGAATCTGTTGAAGTCCTAATCCTTTTTCCCATAATTTCTGCCACTTACCTCCCCTCCCTTATCACACCCTGAGTAACGTGTATAATCATATCTCACTGACTGATTCGCTATAGGAAACTTACAGTTTAACTTTTGATAACTCTGTAACTTGTCACAAAGGGGTCTTTGACTTGGTAATATATTACTGGAGCAAGTCTCTTTTAAGCAGATTTATTACTGAACGTTGTTATTACTGAACAACAAAAATAGAGAGCCATATAAAAATGCAGTCGTAAACAATATGTTTACTAAAGTAAATTAACTATCCACTGAAATCAATTGGTCTTCATTTAATTATTTGGACCAGGAATTATATAATTAATAAAATATAAAATAACTGAAAGCAGGCAAAAATATAAAGGCCAATTTTTTAACTGCTTGTTCGAAAAAACAGTGCCGGAGAAACGGAAAAAGAAAAGCTTATATTCAGAGATATTCTGGGTTGTGCCACGCTGCCCAAATGAAAACAACCCATGAAATCCTTCCAAGCCTCAACGCTCGCCGAAGTTGGAGCAGCAGGAGCCTGGGAATTGGCTGCCTTTCTCTGCCAGGCAGGAGAGCACAGGGATCCAGCCTGGATTAGCTGGGGAAATTGCTGGAGCAGACCTGGACAGAGATAAGAACGGCCAGAAAGAGGGATGGGGAGCTCCGGTGAGTCCTGTCCAACAGCGCAGCTGTCACTGCAGGAGCTGCTCCTTCCTCCACACACCCATTCAATGCCTCGGGGACCAGGAAGGATCAGCTCGTTTGGAAGAGTTCTGTGCTGCAGGGCAGCAGAGATCCCTGCTCTGCCACACCGGGACACTCCTGGGGAAATTTTTTCTGGGATGCTTAGCAACAGAAACTTTCCCCAAGAATCTCCCAAGTCATTCTGCTGCAGCCCATCCTCATTTTGCTTCACAGCTCCATTAATGCTGGGGAGCTACTGCAGTGTTCTCTGTTGGAGTTTCTGTGTTGTTAGATGGAGCGCTGAACCTCTTCGGAGCAGCATTAACAAAGCCCTAGAGCAGCAGGAGGATGATTTTTCTCTACTACTTTCCAGGTTTTGTCATCTTTGTCAGTGTTTTTATGGAGAACAGCATTTTCTCAAGACATCCTTTTAAAACCCTCACAGAATGTTAAAGGTTTCAATGTATGCACCTCTTGAGAACTTCAACAACCCCTTCAGCAAAACCCTCTTTGCATTTCACTTCTTTTAGAGTCTAAATTTTATTCTCAAAACACAGATGTTACTAACTTACTTGGAAAAATGTTCTTGCAGAAGTCAAAAATCACTATTCTTGGCTCCATGTGGACAAACTGATCATAAGAAATGTGCTTCTTTTAGATACTTTTTTTTAGATTTCCTGGTCCAAATAATTAAAAGAAGTGCAATTGGTTTCAGTGGATACTTGATGTACCTCAATGAACACCAGAGTTATAAAAATGCTTTTCCATTTGCACATGGTAGAGCCTACGTTCCTTTTCCGGCTTTGAGGCCCAAGAAAAGCTGGAGACCCCTAAATCTACCTTGTAGGGCAGCCCAAATTGTGTAGTCCTTGTGCCATGGAATGAAACACCCTAGTCCATCTACAGATGACGCTGACTTGCTCTTAAAGCAATGGAAAAATTCTGTGAAACCACAATATTCCAGAAGATCCACAATTCCTGCGCCTCAGACAAGGTTTGTTTTTAGATTTATGGCAGTGTTATGTGACAGAGAATCTACACCATTGAGGAAAAGAGCAGCAAATATTAATTGCTTGTCTTCCAGCTCCAGATGGCTTCTCTCATAGTGGCTCTTCTGGAGATCTGAGATCCACCTGCACCGAGGAGTTTCCCCAGCCTGTGATTTTGGTTTCTGTCTGGATATATTTTCTCAAGTCAACATCATGTATCCTGACTCTCCTCCAAGGTAAGCACTGTCCTGGCATTCTGTAAGTTATAATTCTGCACTTGCAAAGCCTTTCAGAGAAACTAATTCTGCTGGACCTCTGCCCACGGCAAACATTCAGGTCACACAAACTCCGAAGGAAGACAGACTTTGATTGGTTTGACTCTAAGTGCAGGTTTTCCCTATGAGAACGTATCTTTTCTAAATAATGACATACACAGCCAGTTCTCATTTAGTAGTACTCATATTAAAATTTATCATATTGATGACAACCTGATAAAACATCCCAGTAGAATTACTTATTAACACCTTTGTTTGAAAGAAAGTAATTTGCAAGTGAAAGTTTCCCGAGGGGAAAAATGCATACTATTTCCAAGACCATTTTATTTACATATATTACTATTCTTGAGAATGTTCAGGTTAGAGGAAACAGAAAAGAAACAAAAGAAGGGGAAAAGAGGAGGGGTAAAAAAATGCAAGAAACCTTTAAAGCCTTCCATATTTTTCAGCAAGTCTCACTTCTCATTTTCCTCAATCCCAATTCTCCAGCAGAAAGCAGAATGAAAGAAAACACACCTTCCTGACAACCCTAGTAATTGTACTAAAGCTCCTCATTTAGGAGAGGGAACAAATAGTTTGGGATTGTTCACTTTATGTTAGTGTTCTCTGAAGGACGGAGGAAAAATTCCATTTTAGATCTTATAAACCAAATCTGCAGAGCCATATTGGCCTGGCCTGAAGCAGCAGTTGTGAAGAAGAGTGTCCTTCAAACCTCAGATATTTGAAATGAGACCAAAGGCATATATTCCAGAAAATACACAGCAGCTCCCACATTTTTTGTCCCCATCCAGAGGATGAGGAAGGGCCATCCTGAGCAACAGGAGCTGCACTTGAGTTCAACAGCATGTCCCCCATGTGCCCCTGCTCCCTGAGGCCCAGAAATAAGGGGGATTCATCCACCGACTCCAAAGAACAAACAGAAATTAGTTTAAACAGAACTTCCCTTCCTGTTTGTGTAGAGCTGTTTCTCACAAACAGCAAACTGTGGTAGAACTACCATGTCCCTCTTTTTTGGTCCTTTTTTGGCCTTCTATTAAGCAGAGTCTTTTTGAAGTTAAACCACTATAAAATCATCCATTTCCTGACTATTTATACACATCTGAGATATAGAACAAGTCAGCAGCATGACCACTCATTATATAGATCTTTGCTTTTTCATTCTATGCATGTTCTACGTTCATATATATTACCAAGTCACACTATATAATAAACGGACTTTTAGACATAGTGTAAATATTTTAGCAGAAAGATCACGTCTGAGCCTGGCATCTAAGTTTGTAGAACTTCCTATAAATCTGCTTTAAAAATTTAGACTGCTTTTTGGACCCACATCCACGAGTCTTTACTAAAAAAAAGCAGCAAGCTGACACTAAACCACAGTTTGAGTAGGCACCTGGCCAGATTTCTGAGAACAAACTCAAACTCCTGTGGCCAAGATCTGAGAACATATTTCCTGACCAAAGAGCTCAGTAATGATTATACCAAGGGTTGCTTCCACTTCCAGTTTGCAATAGGACTGAAGAAGGATTTCTCCAGCTCTGTGGATTTCTGTTTGGAAGGCGATACATGGGTGACACATGGTAGAAATAAATGAACCATGCTTTCCATGGAGTTTGCTCTTCTTGCTGTAACAAAGAATGATTTAATTCTCTTGTGACTTACCTTGTTCTTAGAAACTATTCTGGGACACCAGCTCTACGATCAGAGAGACACAAAGTTGTCCTTCCACTGCCTCTTCCAGTTCCTTTCTAGGAGAGTGGACTGAGACCAGGGTCTGATCTTGCAATCACATGGAAACGCTGCTCATTCCATCAGCCATAGCTCTGCATCTCCATTCCACAGATCACCATCTAATTTCAGAATTCTACATCCCAGTTCCACAGCTCTGCATCTTAATGTCACAGCTTTGCATCTCAATTCCACAGCTCTGCATCCCAATGCCAGGGCTCTGCATCCCCATCCCACAACCCTACATCCCTGTGCCACACTTCTGCATCCCTGGTCCACAGTAAATATTCTTTATCTTGATTTGGCTCTTTTCTCGTTACTGTCATAGTTCAGAAGAAGTGGTTTTGGCAAATCCTCAAAATTTTAACCATTTTTATATCTTAGCAACACAACTTGGGGAACACTTGAAGGAAAGTCGAGCTGAGCAGGTGGCTGAGAGGAAAGCTACAAAGAGACTTTTAATGTTGTTATTAATGCATTAAATAGTCCACTGTGACTCCAGGGAAGCACAGGGGGAGAGGCATTTTATGAATTACTGCATTGTGAAAGAGTCTGAAAAAATTCCTCTAGAACTACATTTATAAACCCCTCTGTGGCATAGGAATAAAGTGTATTTTTTTAAGTAGTAACACATGGCAATTATTTGAAGCGATGGCTGCTGACAGCAGGAAAACTGACTGTCAGACATAGCCTTGAAGCATAAACAAGATATGCTTGACCCTGTGCATTTAAAATATTGACTCCCTGAGATGGGTCTAGTTGGATATGATACTGTTTTGAAGTGTAGGTTCATTGAAATTTGCTAAATTAATGCCATTCCTTCTTCCAATTCATGGAGTGCAAAGTGTAATTTGGAGATAAATGCAGCTGCAGCAACCAGAGAACAAGAATTAAGAGCAGTGAGAAAAGCGAGTGCACAGGCAAATAACTCCTAAATCATGCTTGATGTGAAAGAATTCAGTGAGTGACAACCAGCTTGTGTTGCCAGGAGCAGCTCTGGACACAACATTTCTGCCGGAGATGGTTTCAGAAGGAATGGTGGCACCGTAGCATGGCCAAAGGGGTGATTAATCCTTCAGATTATACAGCTGGGATTAAAGCCACAAAATGAATGGCAAAGGAGTTTCTGGGGAATGCTGATAAAAAACAGAATGAGTGCCCATGACTGTGGCTCAAGGGTAGCTCCTTCTCAGGACTGCCCACTCTCAGCTCTCCAGGTGAACGGCCAATAACACTATTTATATAAAATGCTATTTATAGAGAAATCTTAATTAGAAAATTAATTTATGAAAAATGCCATGGAATGTTAATAATTGCTCTGATATCTAAATCACAAGTTTCATTTGACAGAACGTGTGATTATCACCAGTCAGTGGTGATCAATAACCACTGTTTTTCTCTGGATTTTATGTTAGATTTAGAGGGATGCCATGCATGGAATTTTGCCATTAGCCTGCCATAGTTGCTGGGTGCTTACAGATAAACCATTTGGTCAATTTATCTTGACAGCCCAAAATATACAGTGCTGCTATCCATAAACATCCCTTTAGGATAATTAATGGCTTTCTAATGAATCTCCGCTCTCTGTTAACATCTGTCAGATTGATTTTGCACGAGGTGCAGAAGGGAAATATAAAAACCAAATGTAATGGGCATAAACTAAGCAGTTTCAGGTATCAGGGTGTAGCAATTTAGAGCCTATTTTTAACATATACAGATACCTATAGCACTGCTAGAAGTTAATGGTATGTAACCTGTGCTATCAGAGATGCCAAAACACTTGTTTCGAAGAAACTTAGAGAAGGACGATCCGGGGGGTCAGCAACAATTCCAAACTACAAAATTCTAATCCCCCCAAATTAGCAAACGTGAACAAATTCAACCAGGGCAGAATATAAGAACAATCTTCTTGCCACAGCTTGCCTACACTCACAGTTAATATGAATTGAAAAGAAATTACTGGAAAGCCCATAAATCCAATATTTGCTAAACATTCATTATGCTAGTGTGGGTAAAATCCTGCTGGTGACACTGTGGGCATAATATCTTTATGAACAGGAATCATGAGCGCATGTTCACTACGCAGAGGTCTTTGTAACACACACTTACTCACACACAACTTACTTAATTAGCTTTCCTAATTATCTTTTCATTTATATACAGAATAAGGAAGCTGCTTAAAAATAAGTTGAGCTCACATGTTTGAAATGGCTTGAAGTGCAGTACCAACCACAGTCCAAGTAGATTAAAAACTTACATTTTATTTGTGAGAGTCTCTAAAATCAAAGCAATGAGGAGATCTCACTGCATGAAAGAAATTTTATCAACTGTTCACCTTTTGGCCAGAGGAGATGCTTCTCAGCCCCCGGATAAATGCTTTTTCACTCCTTAGTGATTGGATATTAATGGTATATACAGAGCTTTAGGCAACCAAGGTTTCATCTTTTCCATCTGTGACTGCTCAGTGAGATGGAGGGCTTTGGCTTCAGGAGTAGTTTTACTGGAAGCCACAAAAGTCCTCTGTATACTTCACATTGAAATGTGTTCCACGGGGTACACCATGATTGTCCATGATCCATTATTCCCATATTCCTACTAAGCCCCATCGTGTGGGGTTTTGTTAAGTGGGTCACTCCACCTCATCTGCTCATCTTACTTTAGCTGTATAGGACCAGGTCTAGAGAAAATAGCTTTTCCTGCGCTTGATAAACTCAGTACTCTTAATATTCATGTTCAGTCTGCACTGTTTAAATGGGCAAATCCTTCTAAAATTTACTTTAAAATGGCAAAATGAAATGCTTGGATCTTAGAGACAGACCCTGATTTCCTTTTAAATATGAAAGCCAAAAAATCAAACTACATAAGGCACAGTCTAAGACATTATTTTCCACCCCTTACTTCTGAGGATACAAATTGGCCATATCAGAGAGAGAAGCCTTCCTAGATGATTTTGAAAAGCAGAATTAGGCTTGCATGGAACTGCCATTAAGCCCATGATATTGTGCTCTATCCCTTTGCCAAGACTGTTTTCCTGCGAGCACGTTAAGCAAGGAGATTTTGGCACATCTCTGTGAGAGCTGACAAAGCATGAGATGGACATTTGGTGTTAAGCTCAGCTCTCACTCCCAAACCCTCACTGAGACTTCAGTCAGTAAAGTAGAAAATGCCATTGGAAATATGACAGTTTCAAATCCATTAGGTACTATGACGTGAGCTAAAACTCAAGCTACTTTAACTCCAAATTCCAAACAATTAGCTCTTCCTTTCCCATTCCAGTGCTAATCCTAAATTTCAACAGAAATGTACCGATTCCATAACAGGGTTTGAAAGGATCTTTTTTCCCCATTGTACTCCTTCCAGAATACCTAGGGACGGACATAAATCTTAATTATTATGGCAAACTCCTTATACCTAGCTCAAATATCTTTACAGCCATTTTACAATACTTCCTTCTCGTGGCATTTCAATTCCTCCTAAATACCCACACTTTTCTTTTTACTTGCTCCTTGCATTTGTAGTCAAAACCCTTCTCACACCTCAGCCTTCATGTTTTGAGGTTGAGAAATGGAGTTCTCTCTGCTCTCTGTCATCAGAATTATCTGTGGGGAGGCTGCATCGTCTGACCAGCTTTTCTTTACACTTGTCCCTGTTTCACTCTAGAAGAGCAAACTCCTTCTGTATATAAAAACCTGCAGCAGTGAAAGCAGAAAATCATGATGGAAGAGAAAGACAAAATATTTCAAGCAATAAACCTACCATGCCATGTTGAACAACCACAACTGAAAGGTGTTAAGTCTTTGATAACTGCATTTAAAAAAATAAAAATTAAAGGAAGTATATTTCTGTGATTTCCCAGCCTTTCTGTGCATCAGCCATTATTTCCTTCAGCAGCTCAGAATTCATTCCTATAATAATTAAAGCAAAGCCTTTTCTCCGAATGTACTTTTAAAACCCATCAAATGACAAAATTCCTCCAACATTAGCCAGTGCTGGTGACATGCAATAATTGGTGCTGGTGTTTAGAACACTGTTTTGGATTAACTCCGAGGCTTGGGAGATTACAAGAGATGATTTTGATCAGTCTCAACTGATCATTGTTACTGAACCAGCGTCACTGTCATTTCCTGTGCAATGGGCATAGGAATCCAGAGCCTAAACTCTACTTATGATCAAGTGTTTCTTGTTACACATAAAATTAATACCAGGCTGGAATGCATAATACAAAAAAAATCTGCATCACAGAACGACTTGTTTTAGTGTTTGTTGAACACTAAAAAGGCAGAAAAAAATCCATATTTCCTGTCTCTTCAATAGTTAACTTTCTTGAGCCTTAAATATTTCTTTGATCAATATTTTTGTTTATATTTTTTACTATTTAAAAACACTAAAAAGCATAATAATAATGTTTGTTCATGGTTGTCTACTCTAAGATCTTGCAGTTGCACTGACCACACCACTGTGAGCTTCAAAAATCAGGACATCAGTGTCACTCTGCAGCTAAAAAAACAGAGATCACTTCAGAATACTTTCAGAGCATTCTCTCCCCTGTTCAAAAAGCCACATTTCAAATACATGTGGCAAAATCTTCTCAGAAAACACTCCAGTGGTTCTGCTGAAGCCTGGATGTTCTTGCCTGGCTGAGCCTGTGGGCTGCTCTCTCCAAGTGTTGGCTGTGTGTTATTTACCCCCAGGCACTGCCACTGGGGATTGGGCACAGCAACATCTCATGGGATGTTTTCCAGCCCAGAAAGAGCTGCAGTTTGATTTTCTACTGGCACAGTAACTGGGAGGTCTAAAAGTGCCCAGGAAGAGGCGCCACTGAACTCTAAGTGCTTATTCTTGCACTGTCGTTCTTCTGCTTACCCAGATCTCAGGCTGGTTAGTTCTTAGGAAATATATTTCTGTTTAGTTTTATAAAACAAGGGTGTTTCAGCTTTTCATCCTAAGTCACTGTTCCAGAATTAAACTTAGTGACTGAGACAATCAGTAACATGGAATATATTGCTATTATATAAAAATATTAACCTAAGGCTTAATAATTCACAGAAAGGCATGAAAAATAAAAATGTATTTATTAAATGCACTAGTATAAAAACAAACATCGAAAATATCCTGTCTCAAGACATATGTCATTAAACGAGCAGTTTTATCAAAAATTGCACATTTCTTCATGGTAGTTATATATCACCAAAGAATATATTCAAAATAAATACATCTCAAAGGGAACAGGGACAGATTTCCAAGCTGTTGCTCCTGTGAGCAGTCAGAGATAACAGAGTTTACAGAGTTCAGCATCATC
The DNA here is from genome assembly GCA_013401175.1 of Xiphorhynchus elegans. Taxonomy (NCBI): domain Eukaryota; kingdom Metazoa; phylum Chordata; class Aves; order Passeriformes; family Dendrocolaptidae; genus Xiphorhynchus; species Xiphorhynchus elegans. Next base: position 53,028 of record VZUH01001795.1, read on the forward strand.
GGCTGAACTGTCTATGTGGTCAGCAGGCACATTATTTGTACCCTTTTGATCCTCCTTGTAGAGATTTACAGCATAACTGTTCTAGTTGCAGCTTTTAAATGAATTAACATCATATAAACATCCTTTTTAGTGTTTTCATCACAGCTTAAACTTGTCAGCACATTTACTTGCCAGGTTGAGTGATTCTGTTTACCATTATCGAAAGAAGGGAGTAGATCATCAGCAAATGGAAACAATGTAACAGGAGGAATTTTACTAGAGCCAGAACACACAAAAAATGAACAAAGTCAACCCAAAGACATCTATTTCACACAGAATTCTTTGTTCCCCAAGTCTGCCTTTTTTCACTAGATATTGTTTGCATCTTAAAAAATTCTGTAAACAGAACCTTCTTCTTGCCCCAGAGAGTTGGTCATAGTTTATGAATGACAGCTTGTTAAATAAGCTCTTTTGGATTTCCTTGGCAACAAACCTATCCTAATACTTGCTGCAATGAGGTCTGACAAATTTATAAAGATATTTCCCCCTGCAATATTCTGAGTCAAGAAGGTCAGACTGAAGAGCTGCTGTAATTTATAAGCAACATTCACCTCCCTGCAGATCCCATTTACACACAGTAAGATGTTAACAGACACCGGCCTTCCTTGCCTTTATCAGAAAAATTACCCCTTAAAACCTCAACAGCACCGTCTAAAATGACAATGGGAGAATTATATGAAGAAACAAGCCCAAAGATAGCCCATAGACCACAACACATTTCATGGTAACCCCTTCCTTCTCATGACTGCTTGTAGGATAAAGCGAACATCAGGAGAGCTGAATTTTTAAAAAACAATGTGAATTTAATGTATTTAAGTGTATTCACCACAAGTACTGTAACCAAGACTTTTTTCAGGGCTGCAAAAAAGACACATGATATTCACAAGATGCAGTGCATTGAGTTCCTGTGGCCTGTTATTAAGTTATGGAAATAGAATCCTTACCAAAAGCATTTCCTTTTCTGTCTAAAAGGATTTTCCTGTGGCTGCTGTAGTGGACTTCAACCTCAGCTAGTTTTTCCGTGTGCAATAACTTCATAGAAATGAATCTCTCGGGTAAATTATAACTATCGTTAATACCTTTTTTTGGTAAAAGACCAGAAAGTATTTTTGCTTTTCTACTTAAGTAATACAGGCATCACGGTCTTGCAGTTGCAGCTGCAAAACACACACAAATATATATACATAAACACACATATAAGCGAGTTTATATATTCGATATAAGGTGTAAGTCTATATAATGTACATACAACCTCATACCCCCCTCCCCCATACCCATATATATCTCTGTCCCATTCCCACAGCAGTTACTGGGGCTGCATTTTTCTGCCTGTGAGCTTTGATCTCAGACCTCCCCCTTCCTCCATCTATCACACTTCTACCTCCCCTGTGTTCTTGGTGCCCATCTGGCTATGCTAAGGCAGCTAAATCTGAAGAAATCCGGCCCACAAAAAATTCACACACAAAAAAACCACAAACAAGCAAAGCCAAACCAGAACTTCCAAAATACCCACACACAAACTTTTTGCCTATCTAGCTCCAGATTGGGGATCATGGTTGGGAGGGAGCAGTGTGCAAGGAACACAGCAGGGATAAGCAGCAGAGCAGGGGACACTTCCTTTCACAGACTCAGAAAAGATGCTGAGCTAGAAGGAACCCACCATGACCAAGAAGTCCAATCCCTGGCCCTGCCCAGGCCCATCCCCGAGTCACCCCCTGTGCCCCAGAGCATCATCCAAACCCTCCTGGATCTCTGGCAGCCTTGGGGCTGTGCCCACTGCCCTGGGGAGCCTGGGCAGTGCCCACCACCCTCTGGGGGAAGAGCCTTTTGCTGAGATCCAACCTGACCCTGCCCCGACACAACTGCAGCCCTTCCCTGGGTGCTGTGCCTGGTCCCCACAGAGCAGAGATCAGTGCCTGCCCCTTCTTTGCCCCTGCCCAGGAAGTTGTCCCTGTAACGATGTCTCCCTTCAATCTCCTCTTCTCTAGCTGAACACACCTGACATGGACATCACCTCGTGTTGAAACCACAACTTTACACACCCCTGAGCTCTCTAGCTGCCACTAATGAAATCAGCAGTTTTAGTTATTACACTGAAGAGACTCACAGGTAACAGGATCATCCTGGTACCAGGAATGTCCATCCCTGATTTTCACAGATGCCCCAGTTCCCTTTAGTCCATCCTTGCACAGGAACTCTTGGCCCCTTCTGCTCTCCACACCAGCTGATGAGAAAGCATCTCCTTCATTCTAGTCTAGTTCACACTGTTTGCAAGGGAAAAGAAAGAAGCCTAAAAGTTGTGTCAAAGGTGCAGGGGTCACACTGCAGGACTGGTTTGGGACATAGCTCCCTACACTGGAATGCAACAGTCCATTCACTTCTTCTCCTTCTTCTCCTAAAGCTTCACTTTAAGGGGACAGCGAGCATTTAGTCCAGCATCACTCACATCAGCACATGCTAATCAGCTGAATGAAACTATTGCTATTGCAAGTCTTTATAAGTAATCCTTTCAAATCCTTTCAGGAATGATTTCCCAACCACAAACATACGTGGACAGTGGATGTCTGTTCAGCTGTCTACGACTTCTTACAATACTTTCTTACATTCTCCAATACAAAAAAAGGACCTTACAAAGCCTTATAAGTTTACATATTGAGGTCTTTTTGAAGGATTAAACTGCAAAATAAAATTCATGATTGAAGTGTTGGCAATACATTAGTTATACGACAGAAATACGTC
>VZUH01001796.1:0-96150 GCA_013401175.1 Xiphorhynchus elegans
CATGATGAGTTATGCAACCAAATGACAGATATAGAGGTATAGAATATTATCCATAGTATTATTTTAAGAGTGGAGTCTAAATTCTAGTTTCTTTGTATTGTTAACTTAAGTCTTTGTAAGACTCTCTTTACAGCCTGACATATGAAAACCTATACAGTGAAAATGAAATCTTTTCCTCAACTTTTATGGTAATTTCCACATTTTTCTTATGTGCTGTCCTTCCCCAGAATAATTCACTCACTGACAAAAAGCTATTTGAATAATCTTCCTATGTACAAGTTTCTGCAGAATGGAAGCTAAAGAATAAAGGAGCGAGCTGAATTGCTAAGTGCAGGCTGAAACATTAGGATGCAGGAAGATGATGTGTTTCACTGCACAGCTTTTCACTGGGACAAAGAAGTCCCCACCAGGAAAAATGGACCCTGAGCCTGGAATGCTGTACTCTGAGCACTGGACATTTGTCATCAACTGTCCATGAATATATTTGTTAGGACCAAAGGAAACAAAAGCACTTATTGCATCTTAATTAAGGGTAAACACTGGTAGGCATATGTTATCTACAAGAAGAGATATGTGTCTGAATATGACTAGATCTAATCTCAAATGAGTGCTGAGATTAGCCAAAATTCCCTTGACATTATCTCTGTGTAGGACTGGTTTTATACTCTTGTTCTAAGGCTAAGACCAATGAAACCTTAAAGCAGAGTTTAGTGGTGCTGATAGGATTTTCTCTTATGGATAGATTGTTAGGTGAAAAAAAAAGCCATATTAATAAGAATACATTTAAAGGTTTCCTAATTGTGCACTCACACTACATGCAATATCTGTACTGTAGAAATGAGCTGTAAAACAACCCTTTATTAAAGGACAGAACACTTCATATTGATAATGCTGCTTCCCAAGCTCATGAAATGGGCATTTTTCTGAGCATAAGATACCAAATTTAAATTGCAAAGAAAAGGAGGTTTGGGCAGAGATGAAAGCTAATGAATATAGTGAGATCTGTCTCAGCTCGATGGATTTTATCTAAAGATAATATCCATCAACCCCCCCAGTGCGTTAGTGCCACGTCTGTCTCTGGGTGGGTTTTCTTCAGCAGCAAAAGGGTTCTACACAATCACAGTCCGCACATTGTAACCCTCTGCTGGAGCACACTCAACTCAGTTATGTGAGAGAATAAAGGCATTTTTTTCAAGATCTTTTAACCACAAATAATCCAGGAATAAACCAGATTCTGCATATAACCTCAAATCATTGTTATAAAGTAAAAACCCAAGCTTCTCCCTTTTTCTTGGAATATCTAAATAAACTATTTAACAGCAGTATGCTTATGTGACAGTCTACTGCTTTTATTCCTAATTTCACTAATACCACATAATTATTATGCATTAATACTACAGATAATTGCTGCTGTCAAAACAAAGTGTCCACCTGCATTTAGAACTAGATTTATTTCTTTTCCTAGATAGCAGCTAGAGTGAGACAGATTCCTCTTTCTAGGAATAGCTGCATGGTGTCCAAATGCAGAGAAGGAGGGTGGGTTCAAGGACAGACAGACAGAGCAATAGATGGAGTGAAAAACTAGAGACAGAGGTGTGGGTGGGAATGACAGGTAAATAATGCAGGTAAAAAGGAACAAAGACCAGACAGACGAGGGTGAGGGGGAAGGCTGGAGAAAACTGGAAGTAGGTTAAGAGGCCTGTTATGAGAATATTAGACTTTGGTTTTAATAAAAAAAAAAAAAAGGAAAAAACTATGTAGAAAAAGGGCAAGGTGGGGGTGTTGAAATATGCCCAGGACTAGAAAGTAGTTTAAGAACAGTGAACACAATGGAAGTGGGAAAAATAATACACAGGAACTAAATGTTCCACCAAACTTACATGTTTTTACACACATCCATCAGTGGTGCTGCTGGGAGGCTACGATTTACACTGAAAACACCAGACTTCTACCCTAGGGGTGCAGCCACTGTCCCAGAATTCCTATGTTGGGATTATCAGAATGGCCACAATTGGAGGGAACCTTAAAGCTCATCCCATCCCACCCCCTGCCATGGGCAGGGACACCTCCCACCAGCCCAGGGTGCTCCAAGCCCCATCCAGCCTGGCCTTGGACACTCCCAGGGATCCAGGGGCAGCCACAGCTTCTCTGGGCACCCTGTGCCAGGGCCTGCCCACCCTCCCAGGGGAGGATTCCTTCCTAAATAGTGATAATAAGCTACCTAAGGGAAACCATCATGGATTCCTTGTGGAATAACTAAAAACCAGGTTATTTTTGGTGAACAAATTGCCCAATTGGTGGAGCTTTGGTGTCAGCAGGGAAAGAGAAGGAAATCGAGGAGTTTATAAGACACTGTGGTGTGCAGATTGGACACATCCAGATTGTAATGAGAATGCAGAACTGCAGTGAGCTGAGAGCTGCATGGATGCAAACTCAAGGAAGAGATGCTGTACACAGAAAGATAATCAGTGCAAATTGCCTGAAAACGATTTGCTTGGTTTTCACCAGGGATAATTCGCCAAGTTAAGAAGCATTCCTGTTATTTAGTCCTCATCCCAGGGCATTTACCTCTCACCAGCCATGGAGAGCATTTTAAAAATCCCACAGAAGATGTGAGCCACATCTCAGTTCGACTGAACTGTTCCACATCTGAGGCATCTCAGAGAATGATTCAAGAGAGGCAAAGCTACTAGGAACACATTTGAAAGCAACATATATTTTAGTGTCACACAGAGCACTGAGATTTCAAAATCCTCCCCCTGAAACAGCAATCTTAGGAACCCAAGAGCAGCAAATCATTCCAAAGAAAGAAAATCAAAAATAACAAAAAAGGGGGGAAAGCTTGTGAAAAGTGTCCACTTGTAGTTTGCTTATGACAGCAGTGGTCTGGAATGGGAAAGAGCTGGGATTAAATACCTGGTCTGATTTTAATACAGCAATTCAAATCTGGAAAATATTTTTCCCATCCAAAAGAGTTGCTTTCAGATCTCTGGTTTTGAGTAGCCAATATTCCTGATGGCAAAAAATTTGGCAGTAATTTCTGATGTGGAATATCCCTGCATATATAACATAATCAGAAAAACAGTCACTGACAGAAAATGTGTATTATTAAAGCAATGGTTAACACTTCCTGTCTTCCAAAAATAGCCTTCAGTGGTTCCAAAAGTGAAGGTCTCAACTGTAGGAGAAAGATTGTAAAATTCCCTCCTTGTTACAGAAGGGCTGGGCACAGCAATTCATAAAGTGACAGTGTGGGTGTAGCAGCAGTCATAGGAACATGTGCAAAACGTTTTAAACATTGAGTGTAAAATATCGAGGTGTATTAGTGCCTCGGAAGAATGTGCTTTCATATCTGGGTAGAGCTTTAGATCTCAAACCCCGTCTGTCATGGGTAACTTATAACTGGGTGAGCACAGAGTTAATTTTATTGTATCTTTCATATATTCTCATTTCTCTTCAAGGAAAATACACTAATAGTGTTGATGTCACAACTTTCAGCACATGAGAGCTTGGCTGAGGTTTAATTGCAGGACTAAAATGGCTCAGGCAGAAATGAGTAATATTTGAACAGCTCTTTTCAGGTAAATGATATGTTTGTACATAGAAGAAACAATTTCCTGTCTCCCCCTGATAAACAAAAGAGGCATTTAAAGAGGAGTCCTAGAAATGTGTATTATTTGTAGACTGTTTCTGAGGGAACAGTTCTAGTCTGATAGCTAAATACCTATTTATAAATGCTTTAAAATCCATATAGTGGATGATAAAAGTATAATGGTTCTTCCTGGAGTGGTTCCAGGCTCTTGTGCAAAGACATATTTAAGATGTGTAAGATGTGTACCATTTAGATTAAAGAGACATGCACACAAAAAACCCCAGCCTTTGGGAAAGACAAGTAACCTGTCCCAGACTCTGAAATGCATCAGTCTTTGCCCAAAATTATTACTTTTCCTTCACTTGCTGGGCAAGTTTTTTGACTCTAATAAAAGAGAATGGTGAGAACTATTAAATGTACACAGCCACTCACAGAATTAACCTAATTCCCATTTCCAGCAGGCTCTGCTGTTACACACATGAAACCAGGAGAGCAAATGTTGTGCTCTAACATACCTGTGCTTTTAGTAAGCAGTGGAAAATGTGCTCCTTAATGTTTACACAACTGCATATGCCTTATATTAATTCTTCCTGGTTTTAAAATGGGAAATGTGTACACCACTCTGGGCTAGGATCTGGCAGACTCCTTTTCCACTCAGAGCAACTCGTCTCACTCGTAAACCCCACAGAAAATGAAGTTTATATTGCTAAATCCTTTTTAGCCTCAGCTAGAGCAGCACACAAGACAACTCTGAAATATTATTTTATGCCAATTGTGTGAACCAAAGCCAGGTTTTGAGGTGCTTGTTTGCTTTTTATGACTCTGCTTCAGATGAGGATGATCCTGAATTCACCAGTCATGTCCAGAGCCTGTCCTATGTAGTCCCAGAGTGTGACCACGCCTGAATGTGAGCGACAATTATTGTAGAAACATCTTCTCCCCTGACCTGCTGCTCTTGCTGTTCAGGCTGAGACTCAGAGACAGACAGAGTCTGAACATAATCTTTGCCACTTTCTAAAGAAGAAATGAAATTTTAATGTTCTATTGATACAACATTTGTAATAACTTTAATTAAAAAAAAATAACCAAACTTAAAATCTGACTTGCATTAGGTTCCTTTAGTAATACGAAACCCAAAAATGCCAAACCCAAACAGCTGCCACATCTGCTTAGCTCTAAACATACCCAAGTCCTTGGAGCTGAGCCATTTATTTCAGGAGAACGAAGCAAAATGTCTATCTACACTTTTGACCTTGTGTAAAGAGAAGTTGCCTCAGTTCCATTCCCAATTTAATCTCCCAGGATTAAAGTCTCAAGGGAGCATGAACCCTGCTTCAAAAGATGCCTTGAAGAAGGAATTCTGAATTAAAGGAACACAAGTCCTATTTATGTATCCCGGACCAGAGACAGAATAGCATCTAAGTGTGGCTTTAAACTCTACTTAATCTCTAAATAGGTTCATTTGATATTCTTCCAATTCTTATTCAGTCAGGGCTGAGAGACGTTTGGTAACTGATACTCTCAATGGTTTTCAAGAGGATTTTCAAGTAATCCTGATTCTATTAAAGGGCAATGCCCTGTTTACTTTAATGGGTTAGATTTTGGTCAGGAACACACACAAAATACCTGGCTAAAGATTGGAAAATTATGCCATCAGCTTTCAAGCCTTTTGGGGGTAGAGAAAGAGGGGTACTCCTCAGTGCCACTAAATCGACACCTGAATAATGGCACTTAAGACAGCTGTGTTCTATGGGGAAATGTTCAAGCTGCAAATAGACTCCAATGTTTGCCTTTGTGTTGAGTGAAGTGGTTGGTCCTGAAAGCAATTTGACACATTTTATTCGGAGTTATCAGCTGCTGCTAACATAAACAGTTTTGAAAATCTCCACTCAAATACATCTGTGATCATTTGGGCTGGATGAAATGGAGCAGTACGTGGCTATTTGGGAAAACAATGAGCACTGAGCACTCACTGGAGTTCAGAATTTCACATTGTTCAGATGAATCAGTGAAAACATCGGGTGTACTGCTATTTCCAACAGATCAGCTGGAGTGAAAGCACATCCTTCTCATCCCTATTAGCAGAGTGCAGTTCTTTCTCCCCATTATACGAGACCTCCTGTTTTCTCTTTTATTTTGCTGTGTATATTGTGCATTTTATACTTTTACAGTTCATGTGAGGGGTCAAATCCTGTGGGATGATGAGCAATTTCTATGCACACTGGCTTAAATAGGTGTTCCAGAAAAACTGCCTCTCTTTGAGACTCACTTGTCTTTACATATTGTTTACATCAGCTTCATTGGCAGGCTTTTGAAACAAGGGGAAGGCAATTGCCTTGAATAACATATTATTTCCTACTGTGTACATAAGTTGGAAAGCCTTCTGTTTCCTTTATACTGCAAAACAATTTGTCTATGTTCAGTTAATGCATTTTTACCTACTAAATCTCATATATCCAGCACAGAAAGCAGACTTGAGGTGGTTGATTCTTTTTCAGACAGGGATGAAAATGTGTAAATTTAATTCTAAAAAATTACTAAGTGAAATAAAAGGCAGAGCCAAAAGCCAATACCCACAGCTACTGCTGGGTTTGTAATAACTCTGGGATTCTGGAATTGCCTGCAAGGTATTCATGAAATTTGGGATTCTGAAAGCATAAAATGCTAAACTCCAGCTTTCTTGACATTTCACCTCCTTCAGTCACTTTAGATGTTTGAATCTTTGTAAGCTGACTACAGAGTTTATGCTTTTATTGTGACTGAGTTGACATAATCAGAGATGTAAATAATCAAACAGAGCAGCAAGAAAATTTTGTGTAAAGAGTGGACTCTGCAAGGGTGTTCACGAGCCACTTTTGCTGGGAACAGAGTTCGCTTGGTGAAACGACCTCATCCCTCAATATTTTTCCATTCTTGCTTATACTGTGTGAAATTCTGAGGGGGAACATCTTCTCTCATTCATGCTTTTCCCAGAAAATCCCTATTATTTGCAGGAAGGCTGTCTTTGGGTGTTTAGCCTGGATCATTTCTTAGCTGTGCGTGCCTGGCTGTTATCCATCTGGAACCTGAGCATTATTTGTGTGGTATGTCTATACCCTACATATGTCATTAAAGTCCTTTGCATGTTACCTGCTCTTAGAGATATATTATCACATGCTCTTATCTTGATTCATATTGTATTCATCCTTAGAAGTTGTGGTTTGGCCAAGAGGCTCCCTGAGACCTTAATCCTGCCTTGGGAAAGGAACTGACTCTTTTAGTGAAAACTGTTCAGTGGTGGATATGGAAAAGAATGATAAATAATGCCCCTCGCTATTCATGAGATTTTCCATGGTGCTTTTTTGAGTGATAGAAACATTTTTTACAAGAACATCAGAGGTATTACCAATTGTCTCAGATTTTACTGCTCTAAATTAAAATTAGTATTAAATTCAGTGACAGCAGCATTTTGATAAGTAAGTGTTTGCAGCTTAACAGCAAGGAAAATTCAGCACTGGATTCTTGAAATGAATGAGAAATAGTTACTACTGCACTATCCACTCTGTGAGATGGTGAAGAAAGTTTGGCAGGAGAAATCTTAATTCCTCACAAATTTCATACAGTACAAAGAAAGACATCACTTTTCATTAGCTCAGTTGCACAAGTTTGTGTAATAAACATTAAAATGTGGTTTAATGTCAGGTTTTAATTGCTGTCATAAAAATTATGCTGACACCATCCATGGAACATGCTTTTGTAGAGTAAGACCTCTTTATTTGATGGGTAAAAGAGCTTGGATAAGGGGCAATTAATAATTATCTACTGCAATAGATGAACTGTGTGATACAACCAGTGTACAAGGCAACGATTACCATTATTGTTCAAAGAGCCACTTCCACCCCTCAGAAAATACAGAAGATTGGCTGAACATCTTCACACTGGAGCAGCTTCCTCAGCACACAATCATGGAATGGCCTGGGTTGGAAGGACCCTAAAGACTATCTCCTTCCACCAGCCCCATGCCATGGGCAGGGACACCTTCCACCAGCCCAGGGTGCTCCAAGCCCCATCCAACCTGGCCTTGGACACTCCCAGGGATCCAGGGGCAGCCACAGCTTCTCTGGGCACCTGTGCCAGGGCCTGCCCACCCTCCCCAGGAAGGATTCCTTCCCAGTATCCCATCTAACCCTGCCCCCTGTCAGTGGGAATCCATTCCCCTTGTCCTGTCACTCCAGTTCCTGAAGAACAGCCCCTCTCCACCTTCCTTGCAGCCCCTTCACACACTGTGAGGTCTCCACACAACCTTCTCCTCTCCAGGCTGAGCAGCCCCAACTCTCCCATCCTGTCTCCACAGGGGAGGTGCTCCAATCCCCTTATCAACTTGGTGGGTTCCCACAGCTTCTACCAGCACCATGACAATGACCACTAGGGACCATTCAACCCATGAAAAAAGAAATTGCTCAGCCTGCCTAAACCTAACCAGCCAAAGAACCACTTCTGCAGGGATCTGCAGATCTGGTAAAACAATAATGCCTGCCTTCATACCCGTCTTCTTACTCTGTCCTCACTTCCCTGTGCCTCTATATGATTTGAGAAATTTTGTTAAGCTGGAACATCTTATTTATTAATTAAGCACTTAATTCCTTGTGGAGCATATAATAAACCGAATTTCAGAGGTGAGCACTTGTTTCCACAGTTATCAGCCTTACCCTCAATGAGAAGGTGCCACTCTTGCAGCGGTGTTGGGAAGCCAGTGTGGCAGGATTTGGCTCTGAGAATGGTCTGACCTTTAAAGCTGCACTGGCTCATCACCATTTGTGGCATGTCTGTGAGCTCCCCAAATGCAGACATCTCCTTGCAGTGTGGGATGTTTAGTCCTAGCAAGCCAGAGCCATTCCTCAGCTGGAACACACTGCAGGGCTGAGCTGGATGGAGTCACAGAGAGGCAGCTGTGCCGCCCTTTGGTGCTCCCTGTAATGGGAATCCTGCAAACTGCCCAGAGGTTTCCTGTCAGTGCAGCTGCCCCATAGATCCACTGGTTCTCTGCAAACTGGCACAACATGGTTTTGCTTGGCTGAATGGTCAGTGTTTAAAACACATTTCAGACAAAGCAAAGATGTGAGCTTTGATTTTTCATATCTGTTTGCCTACTGCAGCCCAAGGTTCACAGGCAGGCAGTGCACTGGCCATTCATCTCCAATGCTTCCCAAACTCTGCCTTCTTCACACAGACTAAAACCAGTGTAACTTGAGAAGTCAGTGTTCATTAGTGAAGTACTGAGCAGTAAAACTTCTGCACTGAAGCTCAGACACAGAGCACTATAGCCAATTCCCTTCCTCTTAAAATCCCTCATTTTCTACAAGCGGCACCAGAAAAATCTCCACGTCTCAGTAAGATAAAACAGGCAATTGGATGTGCAAATCTATGTGGATGTATGTGTGTTAATCATAATGCATCCACTAACCCATATAAACAAATAAGGACAAGAATATAGGAAGGTGCAGATGTATTTTGCATTAAGTGTCAGAGGTCAGGTTAGGAGTTCAGGACCAACAGAATGTTCCTGTTGGTGATAGACACAGGTTCTGTTTTGTACGGCTTTTTAATCTCTCTGCAGAGGGAAGTTCAGCAGAGAGGTTTTGATCTGGGGCTCATGGCTACACAAAGAGTGCAGCCACCCAAGGTCATGCAGCAAGTCAGTAGTTTAATTAGGATTTGATCTCAGAATTTTCCTAGTTCTTGGCTATTTGCTCTAACAAGCAGCTGGTATGACCTTCTAAAGATATTTATGTAGATGGTCTGTGGCCAAGGATACCTATTCCAGGCAGCTGTGGTCACCACTCTGCTATTCTGGCATTCAGAAATCTGCATAAATCGCCGCAAAATGAAGTGGTTGGATAGCAGTTTGCTACGAAGGGACTTGGGAGTTACACTGGATTGCAAGATGAACATGAATCGCCACTTAGGTGTTGCACAAGGGAAACACCATACTGGGATTATAAGCAAAAGTATGACCTGCAGGATACAGAGAGAAATCTCTGAGCTCAGCTCAGCACTCACAAGCCCTCAGTTAATTTAAGTCCACTTTTGGGCAACACACTTGGAGAGACACGAATCAATTTGAGAGAACCCCGAAGTGAGGAAAAAAAAATGATAAGAGACTGAGAAACACAGCTGACAAGAAAAAACCCCATCAAATGGAGAATTCAATCTGCTCTCCAAGCTGTGGTGAACAGGGCAACAAGCCGAGGGATTACACGGCCACAAATATGGTATTGCTCAGGCAGCAGAGAAAAAGGGTAACAAAAAAGGGGTGAAACTAATTCGTTTGAGACCCATCCTGGTGCAAGGAGCACAGAAGACACTGGAATAACACAGTTGCCCTTGATTTTGTGATTCTTTCCAGGACTGCAGAGTGCTGGGGATTAGTGGTATGATGAAACCTTAACCATCATTTATGTATTTCAAATACCAGCCCACTCTTAATATGACCTCACACACCAGTGTTCACAAAGAAAGTAGTGGGAAAACCATGTCTCTCTCTCACACGCTTGGGACTGTGCTATCAAAGTCTCCACGCAGAGCTGCTCTCCTGTCAGACAACCCACCTCCTGCACCACATCTCTTGCTGCAGCTCAGGCACTGAATTGTGCCTTTGTCTTTACTGAGCCCCATGGAGGGGTTTGCCAGCCCATTTCTTCATCCTAGTCAGATCTTTTTGAGTGGCAGCCCTGCTTTGCTATGAAGCAGATTGACTATTCCGCCCCATCTGGTGTCACCCACCACATTGCTGAGGATTTCACCTCAACTAAGAGGTCATTACTGAACACTGAAACGAGAGTATCCCATTATTAGTATTGAGTCCTAAGGAACATAACTTTGAGCTGACCACCAGATGGACTCTGGACCAGTTCCTGCTAGTTACTGGTTGCCATAGATCCGTATTTCCTCAAGGTTCCAACATAAGAATGAGGAGAACCTCATGGACTTAGGGATACTCAATACATGTGTGCTCCATGGATTTCCCCAAACCCTGTCCCCTCACACGGATACCATTTGTGGATGAAGAGACCGAGCCAAGCCTCAGTAACATGAACAGTTTGAGAGTGGGATGAAAATACATAGAATACTTCCTTCAGAAGCACCAAATCAGATGCCCATAAGCAAGAGGAATTAGGCTTCAAGTGATATTCTGCAAAGGTGTTGACACACAGTACGCCTTGACAGCCCATCTGGCAAACGTGGATGTCATTCAAGACTCCGAATTTCCCAGTGAATGGCATGCCAAAATCTCCCTAGAATAAGAAATTGTACACCAAATGCCAATCATTCATTATTTTCTAATTCTCTGAGGAGTATTTTTCATTCAGTTTGGCATTTACAAAGGAAAAAGATGCCGTGTCTCTATGAATGAGAAGTCTGCACTTTCCTGTGAAGCCAAGGCTGACACGCTGTGTGCAGCCAGGCTTCTCTGAGGGCTGACCACGTGCAGCATGTGGAAATGGGGATGCTATGAAGGAAAACAAAAGCCTCATTAATGTGCTGTTGGAATTTAACACAGAAATAAAAATGAAACCAAAACGATGCTCTTATTTTTCCCTGTTCGTTTTCATTTTCTACATTATCAGTCTAGGAGGGAGAAGAAAAAAAGCAAGTGCAGAAATACCTCAAAATGCCATAATCAATAACTCAGACTGACTGGAATGAATAATGCAGTATCTTGCCTAGGTTTTACATCTGTTATAAGCTGCTTAAGTAATGTATTCTGAAGTATAGAAGGACAATAACAATGTCTGTGTGCATGTTAGTGAGGGTATGTTAAAAATATAAAAGTACACGCTAGAGTTGCAGGGAAAATTTGTTTCCTAAAAATAGCAGGGTCTCCCATTTTCATAGTTTGAGGTCTATTGTTTAAAGTAATTGAAGTGACTTTTGGCATCAATTTATTTGACTCCTTCTGTTCTTGTTGACCTGCTGCAGCACATGCACACCATCTTCCTTCCACCCACAACAAAGCCAGCCCACCCAAGCAAACACAGATTCGACTTGACTAAAACTTGAAGTTATGTGAAAGATGTCCAAGAAAATCAATCTTCCTCTGAAAAGTATTTGAAATATTTTCAACAACTTTACCTATTTCAATGTTATGCTTTAAATCAAGGTTTTGTTTAAAACCATAGTTCAACCATCAATGCTAATATTACCAAGAACTCCGAGTGGAACAAATGTCATGTTTGACCTATTTTTGTGTCCTTTTTTAAACTGTGGACAGCAGTCAGTCACTTGTACTCTACAAAAGAACATTAATCCCCCAAACCTTTTTGAAAAGTGCATTCCAGCTTGCATGTTTGTGTTACGTTTTGTGTGTTTCTTTTCTAGAAACAGCGAGATTAAGAATAATTCCAAGCACGCAATACACAGGTGGGGAACAAGGGAAGAAAATGTGCAGCCCAGGCCAGGAGGAAGGAAAAGGACCCTGGTGAAAGTTGGTATTTTTGTGGCCCTGAGCTCTGAGGCTGCAGTGCAGAGCATGTGTGTGAACCAAGGCAGAGAAGGGAGCTGTGCATTGCCCTGAACGTTGTGCTAAGGACATCTGATGCCCCAGGCAGGAACACAACGTGTGCCTTGAAAAATGTCAGAAGATAAGGGATGAATGAAGGTGCATGTGACCTTCACTGCACAAGGGCTTCGAGCAGTCAAAAACTCAGACAAAGGCATTTATTTTTTCCCCTGGTTGTATGTTAAACTGTGCTTCTCACAGGGGCAAGATGAAAAGCCATTAATTCTGCCATGGACCTTCTTGGGAAAAAAATAGCTTAAAATATTATGGATATCATTCATTACTCTGATAAAGTACTTTCATCCAAACCACTGGTTATCTCAATACAATAATACAACACCAAAATCATCTCCAGCCTATTCTGCTCAGGCTGTGAGATCCTTAAACATGCAAATAATCCCACTAAAGTCAGTGTCTGCATAGACACAAGGACTAAACACATTCTGGAATTTTAACAGCAACTATTTGACTATTTCCATTTTCATTATGCTCAAGAACCCACAAGACTATAAAAATATTTTCAGGTCAGTAAATGAAGCAAAAAAATTCGAAAAAAAAATGTATTCTTTGGGTCAAACAGATTTTAAATAACGTGTTTTTTTCACGTGGAGGTAGAAAAATAATTCAACAAATCATTTTCACTCGATGTGCATCATTCTGTTCCTAAAATGAGGTATTGGAGTAATAGCTTAAGAAAATAAAGTATTGGAGAAATAGCTTAAGAAAATAAAGTATTGGAGTAATAGCTTAAGAAAATAAAGTATTGGAATAATAGCTTGAGAAAAGCTTGGGGGGGAAAAAAGGGAAAAAGAAAAGGGAGAAGAAAACTGAAATTCACAGTATTTCCAGAGAAAATACTTATCCAATTATATATATAATCATGCATGTCGAAGGCACACAGAAGCACAGGAAACCCAAAGCTATCTCTACTTCCAGAAGAAAATGGTATACTTAAGGTTCTTTCAGTTCTTCTTCCTAAATATCCATTAATACCAAACCCAATAGTGAGAACCAGGCAATCACAAAACTCACCTGGACATGGTTCTGCTTCTGCACTGCCACAATGTGCTGGGTAGGTCATTACTCTGGAAGGTGAGAAAGTGGAACTGAAATTCTTCCAGGGACGAGGGTCTCAGTCTTGCCATGTTCCTGATGAATTCCGTAAGAGCTGAGCTCCTGGACACCAGGGAAGAGGCCACTCTCCCACATCTCCATCCAGGACAGCGAGCGCTGACAACTATTTTGCCTTCTCTTTGGAATTATTAGGAAATGTGAGCAGAAAAGCTACAGAGTTTATGCTTTGCAAATTAGTGGTACAGGGTGATTAAAATAAATAAATAAATAATTAATTAAATGGAATAAACAGCAAGCTTAGTTCTCGGTTTGGTGACCTATTTTTGTACCACTCATTTCAGACATAACCCCCTGTACCAACAAATCCAGTTCTCCCTCGTCAGCTAACCCGCAGAACAAAGCAGATGGATTCACAGTCATGCACAAGAACTTGTCATTACAGAACATAAGATGCCCTTCACAGAATTAACTTGTGAAAAATCCTACATGATGTGTTCAGAGAGAGTTTCCTAGAAGTGTTCTCTCTCGCTGCCCGTCTCCAGGACCCGCAGCAAGTTAACCCAGCTCACACGTCGCCGTGCCCCCATCATTATGGTATCAGCATCCCTCCCAAGCATTAATTCATGGATTTATGGATTGCAAGGCCAGAAGGAACCACTGGGAGAGGCCAGACTGACCTTCTTCATGATGCAGACCAACAATTTGTGCATCAAGTCTGTCACTTCAGCTGAGCTATAAAATCTCTTTCAGAATATTGTGTGGCCTTCATTAAAAGATTAGAGCTGATAGAAATTCGGATCTGTCTGTAATGATTGCCTTGCTGGCCTTTTAAAACAGTCCCTCTCTTTCCCCTCTGGAAGGGTCAGGTTTTGGCTTCCACTCGCTGTATCTCCCAATCCCTTTTTCATAAATTAAACAGCAACCAGAAAATCCTTGGACATCAAGACAAGGTAAAGTTAAGTCTATTTTTTTTTTCCAAAAGTTAAACAATTTGGCATTTTCTTGCCTTCCCTGTTATGAGCTGTTTAATCAGCTTTCTGAACAGGCTTCTCCTTCAACTGTTTGCTGAGCTCTTAGACATTTTGATTTCATCTTTCCAATTTGATTTCTTTTTTAATACTGGCCAATATTCAAAAATCCTTGTCCCCCTAGTTCCACATACAGTGGAAATAAAATGGCTTTACTCCATAAATGGTCACTATAAAATTAGCGTAAGGTACAATATTTGCTCTTGTGAGAAAAAAAACTTTTATGTCCAATTTCCAAATTAAAAAAAAATAGAAATAAAAACATTCTGAGTAACTTCATAAAGGACCATGTGGCAGAATCAGGACCTGAATACCTACCCAGCTCAGCATAGCCATAAAGACAAGATTATTCAACCTCTTAATTAAGCACAGAGCAACTTCCAGCATTTAGAAAGCAGATTCATGCAAGTTCTTAGATCTGTTTGTGTCTTTTAATATTAATTATGATCAGCAGTTATGCTATTTATGATTTTTAATATACTATGTGCCATGTATACAAATTTTCCCTATCAAAACAGGAGACTGCTCAGATTCTTAGATTTTCTCTATGAAGGTTTTTTTAAAGAGAAATTTTGCTTTAATTTCTTTTCTGTTTTACAAGCCCATATGTGCCATTTATCCACACCTACAGTGGCCCCATAACACATTGTCTGTCATGCATTCCCTGTTCAGAGTCTGGCACCTCCTGACTGGATGGCACATGATTTTTCCAGGTGCATTTCCACCACCCCATCACCTGAAGTGCCCAGGTACCTCTTTGCTGTTTGTGTCTGCTGTGGCTATTTAAAAAAATTGCAAAAAAGGACTTACCAAATTCTGATTTAATGAATAACAGACACCTACTGGCTAAAGAGATGTTCCTGCATATTTCACATTATTTTTTTAATTATTATTTTATTATTTCATTTTGTATTAACCACAATCCTTTTTCTGTTTTGAGCAATTTGCTCTTTGCCAGAAATAGAAACGTTCGGTGCCCTGTGCTAAAACACAGGGCTCATGTTTCCTGTGACAATGAGCACTTATAAAACACGAGCTGCTCATGATCAGAAGCCCTTCCTCGGTGATGTTAAGACACTGGAAATAGCAGAGCAGAGCAATTTTGTTCTCATTGTTCTTGGGTCACACTGTTCTCTCAAAAGAAAAGGAGGTGCACTGTGACAGAAATGATAGATGGATCATCTTTCCCCCCCTCCCTTGACCTTGTGCAGACTCTCCACCTTTCCAATTTCTCATCCCTCTGTACATATTATCTCTAGCAAGGCAATGCTTGCTTCTGTTGCACCCTGATAATGAGCATTTTAGAAAGTAGCTTTTCTTAGGGAAACTTACTTGTACTCAATTTTTCCAATTATTCTGGTACTTAAACCCGAATTTTTACTTATTTTCAAAGGTTTATCTACAATGTGTTGAAGTGATTTTAATTATTCTATTTTATTATCACCCAGTGTGCTCATACAGTGTGTTAATCCTTCTTACACTGCCACAAAGGCAAAGGGAAACTATCATAACGATTTGGGGTTTATTCCAAATATACTGGCTAAACCTTCAGCTTTAACAGAAATGCATTTTTATTATTTTTCTTTTCAACTGAGATAGAAGCAGCATTGCTTCTGTGACAGCTCAGGCAATCTTTTTTATATGTATAGGTTAAAAATTACTGTATCACAAAATGTGAGACCGGGTAAGTCCCAGGGGAAAGTCAATGCAGGGGCATTAAAACCCTTACTGGTTCTTACTCAGCCACGATTTTAGGGAAAAAGTATTGGCTGAACCCTAAGGAAACCAGTCCAGCCCAAGAAAAGATGGTGAAGAAGGTTCTCCAGAGACAGAATAACTATTGGTTATCACGAATTATTCTTGTTTTCTGATTGTCACTATTTTATGTAAGTGAAATGATATTTGGGATAACTTAGAGGGATTTGAAGCCTTAGAACAGTCTGGCAGGATAAATAAAGAGAGAAGCATCTTTTAGGGCCAGAAGGAAAATGACTGGATCAAAAGGGACAGCAAGAGAGACTCCCTGAGGTGGGGAGGGGGCAGCTCAGTCGAGACCCCCTTTATAGCCCAGCTCCCTTTCTAGTTCAGTTCTGTCAAAACTCCAAATCCTCTATTTTGGGGCAGTTAAACTTTTCTTTTGAAGTGTTTGATTTTTTGTTGTTGCATGTTTTGGTTTTATTTGGGGGTTGTTTTGTGTGTGTGTGTGTGTGTGTTTGGTTTGGGGCTTTGATTGGGTTATTTGTTTGTTTGGTCTTTGTGCTGTCATTAAATATTTTTACTTCTAGTCAACACAAGAAGTTTTCCTTCTCCCTCCTGGTAAGTATTTAGACAGAAGGGAGCCTGCTAACAAATTTTAAATAGCTGCACTGGAGAAAAGATGGTATTATATTATTCCCATTCTCAAGCTTATACTGAGGAAATTAGTAACATTTCAAAATTCAGGGAATATAGGAAAAATGTTTTAATTCCTCATTATGTGCCTCTTTCTGTACACTGATGGTGGTTTTAATTTACTTCACAAGGCATACTCCGAAATTACAGAAACAGACTTCCATCCTTAAAAGGAAATGTTAAAATTAAAGATTTTCTTACTGGGATAATTAAGTTCAAATAAAGACTGAAAGGGTTTTTTTGCCTTTTTTTTAAATTGCAACAAGAATATTTTTTGCAATCTTCAAAATTCAATCACTAAATCTTTAAGAAATAAAAATAGGATGTTATCAAACCAAAATAATTTAAAAACTGAATAAAACAGTGGTATGATGAGGTGAATCTCATTTTCTGTATTTAGATAAATATTTTCTATATTTAACTATATTAAACTTCCACAGTCTTGTGCAAAACTGTTCATGGTGAAATGACCAGCAAAGTAAATTCAAGCACCATTTTCAAGTCAGTAAAACACTGAATATGATAAATATGTAAGAAATATAATCTAAGCCATGAAATGTTTGATTTAAAAAAAAAATCTCAGGATGAGTAGGGATCAAACTTTTTTATGGGAACTTCAATATATTAAAATTAATCTTCTATAAAATATTGTAATATGTCAAAACAGAAGGGATTAAATGGTTGTATCCACACACCCATGCAAGGGGTACTGGTACTGAATGAGGATTCATATTGTATTTTGCATCTCAACATATATTTACACTCTTCCATTGTTCAACTATGCAGATCAGACTTCCAATTAGTACTTACCCTCAATTAGCTTGGATACTGTGAGTTTAGTGCTGAATAAGATGTACATTTATATGCAAATAAAATTTCCTTCTCAAAATTTGCCTTAAAATAACGTTACTTTGGGATAATTGTAGGGGATGAGACAGAGAGAGCCCTGTTTGTTTTCCCCTTGCTTTGCAGTGGATGGCACACTTCCTAAAAATAAAGCTGTTTTATTGTTGTTACTATTATTTGAGAGGATATTTCATATCAAACTAAACATTTTCCCTGCGTGTCTGATAGATTTCACCTTCTGAAGGTTGCAAAACTACCTTTCTTACCCAATTTTGAATGGAAAGGTAAATGATTCTATGGCACACAGCATTTTACCTCTCCCTTCTCAGTGTAAAGTCCTTGGACCATCCTCACTGTCGGTGAAGGACTCTCAGGAGGCTGCTGAGGAGCCCTTTGCAGAAGAGGAAATGCTCTTTTGAGGTGAAGAAGAGAACTCAGAGAAGTCAAAGGGACTGCTCTGCCCTTGGGAGAGCAGCAAGCCCTAAGGAAGTCCCTTACACAGCCCATCCCTCTGGAAGGGATCACTGCAAGTCCACCCATTGCCCAAAGTTTGGAAAGATATTTAAGTGTGGACCCCAAGACCTGATTTAAACTGGAACAGGAACATCTCCTCTGCAGCTGGGCGAGCTACAATGTACACCAGAGAGTAAAGCTTAAATATTTGCCTTTCATGTTACATCTTTTTCATTACTGTGTGGATGAGTGTGTGTCTGTCCCTGTACCTATGCATATATATGTGTGGGTGTACATTTAAAACAAGCAGGGCTTGCTTCCTGACTAAGGGGGAGTAGCCACACAGATTACAAAAGCCTGATTTTAATCCTACCTAATTCAGAGAAAACACTTGAACTTTGATCTGCCACAGCCCACTTCATCGACAATGTCATTATTGTTCTCTGCTGGTCCCCTTACCTTAACTGGAAATTTTCTTTACTGTTCATCAGAACTTTTGTCGAGACTGTCAAATCCAAATTGTTTAAAGGAGAGCTTATCAATCACCACGGGTTTGATGAGAAAATTCTTGATCAGACCTAGTCACTTTTTTTATTTTTCTCTGCCATCTGCCTGTATCCATCTGTTATCTGTTTAAAAGTGATTTAGGGCAGGGGGTGGCGTGTTAATTTTTGTTTGTAAAATACCTAACACAGGATGGTCATGGTCCAAGCCAAAAAGATACTGCTGTTTTTTTCTGAATTCAAGTGATAAATACAATAATTGACACCAAAAAGTTCCCTGGCAGGGAGGTTTGGAAGGAAGGCAGTGTGGGAGGGTTTCCTATAGCCCCTGTAAACTCAGTATTCCAGTCCTGGGCATTAAGTAAAATTCTGATGATGAATAGTTCGGTCCTGGATCTGAATAATCAGGTAAACTTTATTTATTTTCTGTAAAAGCTCCTAACAACATTTTGGTTTGGGGTAAAAGATATGCTGGAGATGTCCTTGCCTGTGATTGCATCCCTCATTCAGGAAAGCCTGCCATTGTGAGACAGCCCTTTTGGGGGTGGGGGCGGTCATTTGGTGTTTGCTTTGGCACTTTCCTCCAGAAGTTCCAGCTTTGCTGTGACTCCCAGCAGCTGAACACAGGAGGAATGTTTGGCTGCAGGGGCACTGTTGGCTCTGGAGCCTCCGGGGAGTGTGAGGTGTTAGCTCTGCCCTGCACTGCCACTCCACAGTCCCCGCTCGAAGGGACTGTATTGCTTTGGTGACACTGCTGGCCCATGCAGCAATACTGGGTAATTCCAGCTCCACAGTCCTTTATTAAGTGTTTTGTTTTGTTTGACCTCACGTCCCGGGATCATCTTGTCTACCTCTGACTTTTTCATTACCTTCCATTACCTCTCATTTCAGCCTCCCCTGCGTTACACTGGCATCTTCAGAGACTTGCACTCAGAGCACTCGGAATAATTAAGTGATCTGCATAGCAGCAATGCTGTTGCCCTCTGCAAAAATGACTTGCCACCAGCTTTTAACTAAGAGTGACAGAAATCCAGCCCCGAAGGCAGCAAAGGGAACAGCACAAATTCAAAAAAAAAAGTTTCTGCTGGAATATCGAAAGGTTTAAGCCAGAAATGAGAGAGGTGAAAGTGATGGATGGCAAGTTAGTATTTCCAGTGAATGTCCATGAGCAAGCACCTTCCCAGAAGGTGAGAATTTAGTGTTGCAGTCCCGAAGAAAAGATGGAAGGGAATTACACCTTGGGTTTTCTTCATCTTTCCTCTGTCTTGGCATCCAAGTCGAGATTCTCTGCTTTGCACTCTTCTATTTGTTTTTCCCCCTGTTCAAGTGTTGCTCTCAGCCTCTTCCCAAAAGAATCACCCAGTACTGATATCTATGACCTCAAAAGGAAAGGAAACTGAGGCAAAGAAGCTTTTATCCTGGCTGGAGGGTTCTTTAGGTGTCCTTCTGACAGAGCTCACACATGTGGAACAGTGACCCCCTTCCAATCAGCCCCCACGGCAGGGGCAGCCACCACCTCTCACCAGCACAGAGCTGGGCTCCTCAAGGACCACCTGCCCCTGGCTCCTGCTTATCTGATAAAGTCCCCTGGGTTAGGGGACACGGCACACCAGGACACACCTCTGACACAAGCTGGAGCACTTAAGGACTCTGCCTACCTGATTTGCACGACTGCAAAATGCTTCGTTGCCCTTTTTTAATTTATTTTTTTAAAAGGCTATTTAACTGGAACACAAGAAAACACCTCTGAGAAAATAAAAACTTTTTACAGTTGCTTGTGGGATGGAACTGGAATCCTTCACACTTTATGAAAGTTGTGTTCTTCAAACCTCTTTCCTCAGGGTTTTGGGTTTTTTAACCTTTCTGTCCTTCGCAGGATGCACTATCAATTTCACTGCAGCAGGGCGAAGTGTTCAGAAATATTTCAGGGTTTTACATACCCTGTGCTGCAACTCAACCTCTCCCCATCATCCTCCCTCCTCCCAAACCATCCACGGGCACGCCAAGTTGCTGGTGTGCTCTTCATCTGTTCAACGCACACGCAGTTCAGATGACAGGGGCTCGTGTCAAACCTTCCTGATGTCATTACCAATTCAGGGCACTATAATTCAGACATTTCCTTGCAGCTTCTCCATTTGTCACTGAAATTTTTTCCACACTCCTGCACTTTTACTCGAGCTGTTTAGAGTGAAACCTGTGACCAATCTAAAAACTTTAGTTAAAATGAGAAGCCTTGAATCTCAGGTAGAGATGATTAACGTGGTTTCCTACACAGAGTCACAGAATAATTAGTGTGGGAAGGTTCCTCTGGAGTTCCTCCTGTCCAATGCCCCTGCCAAGGCAGGGTCACCTGGAGCAGGTGACACAGGAACGTGTCCAGGTGGGTTTGCAATGTCTCCAGTGCTCTGCACCCTCAATGTGAAGAAGTTCTTCCTTGTGTTGGTGTGGAATTTCTTATGTTTTAGTTTATGGCCATTGCTCTTCATCCTGTCACAGGCCACCACTGAACAGAGCCTGGCACCATCCTCTGGCACCCACCTTTGAGCTGTTTCTGTGCATTAATGAGATCCACTCTCATTAATGAGTCTTTTCCTCTCCAGATTAACCTGGCCCAGCTCTCTCAGTGTCTCCTCATAAGAGAGATGCTCCAGCTCCCTCATCATTTTTGTGGCCTCCACCAGACCCTCTCCTTGTCTTTCTTGGTCTGTGGAGACCAGAACTGAACCCAGCACTCCAGATGTGGCCCCAGCAGGGCTGAGTAGAGGGGCAGGATCCCCTCCCTGCCCTGCTGCCCACGCTCCTCCTGGTGCCTTCCAGCTGTTCTCTCTTCTTGATGTGTATCACTCTCCTGTCCTCTAACAGAGCCTGATTTCCAGCACCACCCCTGTTTTCCTTCCCCCTTGTTTCCCTGTGCATTTCAAACATCTAATCCCAAGTTTGCAGTGCCTTTGGAGCTGCCCCCATTTATTTTCTGAACTTTACTCTTTCATTACAGCACTTCAGGCTTATGAGTTAGTTCTACAAACTGTCCTCTCTGGGCACTTTGCTGCTCTGCCTGTTCTTTGCAGACTTTCAGGCCCCTGAGTGCTTGGTTTACAATACAGTCTTTGAATTCTAATAAGACTATGTTGATAAAAACAAACAAACAAAAAACTAACTGCAAAGCAAGAGAACTGGCTAAATTCCTTCATCCAAATAATAAAAGTATTTTATCTCACCCTTCCCAGGGCAATGAACATTTTGGGAGCTTATGTTTAGCTACAGATGAATCTTCAGGGATCATAATGGTGCATGTGTTAAATAAAGCCATAAAGTAGGGCAGGAAGGTCACTGTTCTAGTTAATGACAACTTCTCTTGCTCACTGGAATGCACCAAGAGCTGCTCCTCCAGGTTTGCTACAGACCAGGTGATCCTGTCTTCTCCTTGCCCCAACCTAGTGGTAGGAAAAGCTTGGAATTTTTTGTTTCTTTGGATTTTCTGAAGAAACTTCAAGGATGTGCTTGGCCCTTACTTGCAGCCCTTTCTGTCACACAACTGGGAATTTCAGTATTAAAGAAAAAGCACTAACTCTTTCACAAAATACCATGATTCCAGCAATGATATCTTGCGAAGGATAAACAAACAGAAATCAAAGTTGCAGGAATCCTAACAACACTCCAGGAGACAGCAACAATGCCAGCACATGGAAATCATTCAAAGACAGCAGTATAGGATTTATCTCAAAGTCAGCAGAAGCTCATCACAGTCCATAAAAACAAGTAAACAGCTATATTAACACTGAACAGTAACATTTCCAAGAGGAAATTGAATTCTCTAATCAATGAACACTTAAGAATTGCCATAATATTTTAATGTGTACTTTCTCTGGAGTTTGATTTCAGGAATTAGGGGTAGGAAGGGCATCTGATACAAATGGTTCTGAAAAGGAATAATGACCAAATGATTCCATTGTATGGCTTAGGAAAAGAAAAATAAAATCCTTACACATCTGTAAATAACTCTAAACCAAGCTGGGTTTTATTTTTTTGTTTCACAGCTGGAATACTAGTTTTTATTACAGCTCAACTGGCATTGCAAATTAAAATCCATCTCTGTTTGTTAAACTGCTACTTAAAATGGCTTCCACCAACTGCTCCAGTTGGATATTATGTTGTCATTTATGCATTAAGTGGGAATGGTTCAATAGCATGAATATTTAAAAACAAGTACATGGAAAGTATTTTAATTGGGTTTCCATTGCTAACTGCTGAGTTATGTTCCCCAGGTTTGGTCAAAGCTTACTTAATTTTTCATTACCCATGAAGCACCATCCACTGAATTAATGGAATCCAGACCCTTTGTAGGTGCATCTCAGGGTGTCTGATCATAGCACAACAGCTTTGTTCTTTTAATGGACATCAATTAAAGTACCCAGCAGACTCCTGCCATGCTGCTTAGTCTGTGCTGAACAGTTTATTTGGTGAACTCCTCCTTGGAGATGTTACGTGGGGAAAAAAGACCATGTGATCATGAACAAAGATACATCAGAATGACTGTACTCACAGTCCAGACTGACTGGAACTTCTGGCAGAGACTTTCAGTGGTTCCCAGTGAAGCTATGAATGAAAAGGTGTATTGTCACTGCCCACTACGTCTACAAAGCATCAACATCCGTGGAAGCTGAGATGAACATTGCAAAACAGATAATTGTATGAGAACCTAGATCTAATTTAATTTAAAATATTTATCTGAGGATACAACAGGCACTTGTCAGAAGCAAAGAGATTATTCATAAAAAAATTAGGCAGTTCTGAATGATCACAGTGAGTCTTCACCACTGGGTTTCTAAGCACCTCCTAAAGACTGACTGCCACTTCTTCAGAGGTTGTTACAAGCTTTTCCTCTTTAACCCCTAAATCATTTCCTGCAAGTGACACCAGTGTCAGGCTCACCTGTTCCTCACACACAGTCATGTCCACGTTGCTCTCGTTCAGTTTGGCACAGAGAACTTTCAGTCTTAAATCTCTGCTGCACACATTTAAATACCTCACATCTCTTTTCCTATGGCCATGGAATGTATAGAGACATATTATGGTGCAGGTTGTACTCTCATTATTTCGAGCACATCAAAGATGGGAAGTGGCTTGCAAGGATAAGCCTGTTTTAAGGATCTGGTACTTATGGAAAAGAATAAGATACTGTATGAAGACATGATGGATCACTGTCTATATATACATCTACATGACATAGTGAGCAGAAGTAGGGGAGTGACGGAGCTTGGCACTGGTGAGGCCATACCTTGGATCCTGATGATCAGCTGGATTCTCTCACCCAGTGGGGGAGGCAGGAATTGCCTCATCTCATCAGACACGACTAAGTGATAAAACCTAACAAAAGGAGGAACAGGATGTTCAGGAAATAAGAGAGGAAAAAAAAGAAAAGCTGGCAAGATTTAGCACTAAATCCACACCTCTAAGTATGGGGAGATGAATCAAAGACATTTTGAGTGCTATTCATTATTTTAGAAGAGCAATAGGACAAGCCAGAGTACTGACACCACTGCTTAACAAAACCTGGCAAAAGGAGAATCTGAATCACTTTCTATTTCACGTGCACTCTTCCATATAAGATAACTTTAAGCAGCAATGTCATATGGTATTATGTTTTATTGCTTAAATGTGCAATTTCCCAACCAAGTTAGGCCTTGGGAAGCTCTTCAAATGCAAAGCTAACCAGGGAACTTGCCTCTCTCTCAGCTGCACTCGATGAGATCCAGTGCTCTCCAGCTGACCTTCAGCAAGCGCAGCACCAGTTGGACTCATGCCTCACTCCAGGTCTGTGACTCAGAATTTAATTACATTAGAGAAGGGTATGATCTGAAAAGCTGATGCTGTTTTTATTCCAACCACTGAGCTTCTTGCCAGCTTAGTTATCAACCTTCATTCGGCTGAATGGCCACTTGGGGATCTGTGGTGGCAGAGTTAACACGAAGCTGGCGGTGCTGGTTTTCCTGTGGTGGCTGCTCTCCTGGAAGGAAACAGGGCAGGGCAGGGTAAGGGGGGATGCCCAGTACTGCAATTCAGCAGGGCAGGAGCTACCTCGGAAACTGAGTCACAAATTCTAAAATGTTGCTGAGGCAAAACTCATTGGTTTGTACCCAAAACCCAGAATTGATTGTATACTTAACACACCGTTAAGACCAAATCAGTATCACCTCTGCGTCTGGTTAGTTTAGAGATTGGGAAGAAATTCTGCCCTGGGAGGGTGGGCAGGCCCTGGCACAGGGTGCCCAGAGAAGCTGTGGCTGCCCCTGGATCCCTGGGAGTGTCCAAGGCCAGGTTGGACGGGGCTTGGAGCACCCTGGGCTGGTGGAAAGTGTCCCTGCCCATGGCAGGGGGTGGGATGGGATGAGCTTTGAAGTCCCTTCCACCCACACCATTCTGGGATACTGTGATTCTAATTACAAGTTCTTGTAGAAGACATCCAGAATTACTATTGCCAACATTTCTGGCTACTGGGGAGATAACACTCAAAAAGAGACCTGCGTTCCCTGAAAATTTTTTGGTTTGAATGTTTGGTTTTGCATCTCATAAAATGAGTTTGCTAGAAATTAAATTAAGGTAATACAGGTGTCTGTATTACAGGACAGCACCACTATGGAATGTTCAACATTCCTTCCCCAGAAAGGAAGGCTGAAATGTTGAAATTACTTCCATGATGCACCTAATCTATTCAGCTGCATGTATGACAGACCTTACAGGAACAATAATTTCCAGTTATGCCCTAAACCAAAATTAATATTTACATTATTCCAGTCATTCCCAAAAGCATGGAACAGGTTATTGTATTTATAAATACTATTTGAACCTGAAAATTTGTTACACAAATAATATCATTTTCCTAACAAGGAAAAAGGTTATTACCAAAGCAAAATGGGTATATATAAAATAAAAAACTAAATCATTTAATGCAAGGCCTCTCTGAGTGTGTTCCCTGGCAGATGTGCTGGACAGAATGGTGCAGAGATGAACTGCACACTGTGTCATACTCACACCAAAGTCCATCTGGTCCAGACGTCCTCCTCACACAGCAACCAACACAATGCTTCAGGGAGAACATTTTAATAAACAGCTACAAGTTCATTTGCACCAAGATGATACTGACACTCTCTTAACACACACCAAGTTTCATCTCCACAGTATTAATTGGTACAAATACATGCAGATAAACAACTTAATCCCAGGCCTTGAGGTCCCTCTCAACTCATGTACCTACATGCTTTAAAAGGCAGGGGCCACTAGAACAAATGGCACTTATAAATTTAGAAATAACAAAGCCCAGACATGATGACAGACCACAGGATTCCTTCAACAAATCCCATTTTAAAGTTGGGGTTTCCAAAAACTTAAAACTGTTCAATAAAAAAAAAGCAAAGCAAACCAAATCAAAACAAATACCAACCAAGAAGACAAAATCAAACTGACATGGAATGAAATAAACTGTTGACAAATTGATTTGTTACTTACCTTCTCTGAAAAACAAAAATCACTTTGTTTGTAAACTAAACTAAACTAAACTTAACTAAACTGTACTTCCCAGGCTTTGACATCATCCACTGAATCTCACTGTATCTTTTGTCTCCTTGATTAAGAAGGCAAATATCCCTCCTAGATAATTATTGACTCTGACCAAGTCCCTTAATATATTGATTCAATTAATTGAAAAAAATTCAGACCTCAGAGAAACACAAGGGATTCCAGTAATGTACAATGACAGAAATAATAGAAGGCCAAAATGTCAAAGTCAAAATGTAAAATTTAGGCATCTAAGTGCTGGCAACACCTTAACTGTTAATACAGAAATCCCTTATTCCACAGAAACTTTAACTATTTATTTTCACTGATGCCCCGAGTGAACCTCTGTGTGTTTCTAGAATTAAACAATTTGATTCCTAGCTGACTGAAAAGCCCAGTCTGGACACAAAAGTGAGCCACCCCTTCATCTAGATTGCCCGTGGGCCTTGCTTTGGAAGGATTTGTAAATCATTCCTTCCCAAAACCGTGGGATAAATCCCCCAGAGGGGGCAGTGACAGCTGCCATTCTCCTGTTTCCCCCTCATGTGCCTGGACACACCCCCAGAAGCAGCACACACAGCTCCACTTGGTGTGCACAAGTGATTCCAAACCCACATTTCCACCTTCTGCAAAATGCAGGCACCAGAGCAAACTTCAATCTTGCCAGCAAGGAAAAGGCCATAAATCCTGCCTCAGCCTCGTGGTTTCTTCTGTCAGCTCTGCACTTTGTGCTTGGATGCTGGGAAATTCTCACAGAGAAAGCAAACCACCTGCACACTGGGGAAATCAGGAGGAGAACAAGAGATTCACCTCAAAACCAGGTGCTAAGAGGCAGGTCATATCCTATATATCTCTGTGGTGTCTGACAGACCTCACAGCATTTATCCTGCTGCATTTTCTGTGCTGACCAAGAATGCCCCTGTCACTGCACCCCCCAGTCACACACAGAGCATCCTCGTGGGAGCACACACAGCACTGATTCTGCACCAAGATCTCCGAGACACCCAGACCCCCTTTTTCTGTGTTGGAAGGTTCTCTTACTGAAAGCATATTGAAATGCTTCTGATCAGAAGTGAAAACCAAACTGTTTTCACCTACTTTGCCAAGTGTCCTGGGTTGCTTTGGAATTAGGCCCATCTTAATCGCTCATCTTTTTCAGCATGCCCAAACTTTTTCATTGCGGATTTTATGCGCCTCTGAATTGATAAGTTGTTTTGGTTTTTTTTTTAAAGAAAAAAAAGGTGAAGTAGAAGCCAGAATCTGCATTTTCAAGGCTCCAGGAAGATTCGACTCT
Organism: Xiphorhynchus elegans; assembly: GCA_013401175.1. Lineage (NCBI taxonomy): Eukaryota > Metazoa > Chordata > Aves > Passeriformes > Dendrocolaptidae > Xiphorhynchus > Xiphorhynchus elegans. The sequence goes on from VZUH01001796.1 coordinate 27,275, forward strand.
GCAGCAATTCCCCAGCTGCAATTGCCTTAGCAGACAGTTTCAATCCATTTAGAACGTTCCATGTTAACTCAGCAGCCCCCAGAGCCTTGTCTACAGAAATAGCTCGGGTCTGAACTGGAGCTGGGCATGTCTATTTGAGATCCAGCCTGTGGCTGTTTTCCACCTGGGGAGGCTGTGTGTTGGGACGGGCTTTTCAGAGGTGTGTGACAGGGACAGGACAGAGCACACAAAGCAAGCCACACACAAACCCTGTGTGTGTTACAGCTTTAACCCCCACCAATAAAACTAGAGGAGTGGACCTGCAGTTATTTTTTCCTGTATCACTAAACCACACACGGAATGTTTTTAAGTGTCCTTTGATTTGAAACCGTAGGTAATTAAATCCAAAACAGCTCTAATACTTCAGTGTGCTCACTCTAATCATAATTATCGCATTTGCAAAGAGCTACAGGGACCAGGCTGTTAGAAAAAGAGGTTGTTTGTTTTTTCTATAACTTCACAAGATAATTGTTTGCAAATGAGCTTTGGAGCTAGAGTTGGTGAACAAGTTCCTGGCCTATTTTGAAGTCAATGGGAGAAGCAACAGGCCAGCCCATGTGCTGGGAAGGTTCACAGCACACACAGCCTGGCCTTTATCATCCCACTCACAAAGCTTCGCTCATATACCCCCATTTGTCATCCTTGACTCCAGTGTTTTCATCATCTTGATGAGGAGTATGTAAAGGGCACCCTCCATTCATGATCAATGAACACTCAGAGCAAATCAAAACAATTTTAAAGTACACCTCTGGGGTGTGCAAATACCTTCAGGCTCCAGAGCCCTGTTCAGTTTGCTCAGTCTTGTTAACTCCTCATAAACCTGAGAATTCCTGTTCGGTTGTCAAGCTTTTATAAACACCCTCTCGATGGTTCCATATGGAAAACTGTAGAGTTTATTGTTTACAGCACAGCAATTCTACTTGGAGAGATCCAAATTGAAATGCAGCATGAACTACAGCCAGAAAAGAGGGAGTGGGCTCAGGGTCAACCCAATATTGAGGTGAATTAATATCAAAACCCCATTATGAAATGCTCTGCTGCAAGCTTTCAATTATTCTCCCAAAAGCTCCACCCCAGGCTGTGTGGGCTCCTGCACAACAGAATTGAGTCAAATCACTCTTCCACAGCGCTTGCTCACAGCCCCTTTGACTCTCCACAGCGCTTGCTCTGATTAAAACACTCCAATCAATGGCCAAAACAAATTAAAGAGAGGGATAAAGAGTCATCTGCCATTACTTGTGTGCTCTTGATCTTTCAAAGGCTTCTAGCAATTAATTTGTTGGAAGTTTTATTGTTATCAAGTGAACACGGTATTTTGTAGGACATTAGGGGTAAAATATGCTGTCATACAAACAAACAATGACAATGATTGTTATGTTGTAAATCTGCTTCCAAATCTGACTCGTGCCCAGAGGGTTTAAGATCTTTCTAAAGTGACGTATCTGTTTGCTTATAAGAGGTAAAGGCCCTTCTGTATGAGATTTAAAATGCAATCAGAATGAAAATGGCACTCAGCAAAGTATGATTAGGGATACACTGATCTGTGGTCGCATAATTAAGGGTGAATAATTTAAACAATTATTGATAAATGAATATAGAAAAGCCGGAAACTGTCAGCGTGTCCTTTCACTCACAAATGATGACACAAAGTGCAATGAGATGCAGTAGAGCCTGTAAGGATCCTCTTCCACAGATCTCCTGCAGCTAAGTTAGAAATCACACATTAAACCAGTTTATTTCTCCTTTTTCTCTTTTGATTAACTTCTTTGAACATTCTGCATTGGCCTTCATCCAGAACTGTCAAAAGTCACTGGATATTTGGAATCACAGAATATCCTGACTTGGAAGGGACTCACAAGGATCATGGGTTGGGTGTCACTCAGTGTCCTTCCAGCACTGCTCAGGGCAATGCCACTTGCTCCTCTCCACACTCATATGTGTGTGTACTTGCATGCAAGAGTTTGGCTGGAGACACACGCACCACTAAATAAATAAAACACAGAAAGTCTAACAAGACATTCTTAGACATACATTGCAGCCATAGATTGATCTGAAAATGAGAGACAGAGGGAGAGATGATACTGAAAGGGTGTTGGTAGAATTGCTACACCAAACAATCAAAAACTGGGGGAAAAAAAAGGCATATAAAAACTTCTTCTCTCAGGATGTGACAATGAGAAATGAATGCTAATCAGCTGGTATAATCACACCTGTTTTAAAGTCTCCCTTCCCTTTTAGAGGAAATTATTAACTTCCCAGGGCAAGGCAGAGCATTCTGAGGAAAGCAGGGAACAGAGCAGTGAGGTTTCTCACAGCACCTGTAAGCAGGTTTGTATTGTCTAAGTAATTATGATTTGAATGGATATTGCAGAGATGTTATCATCTTCCATTACAGCTGCCATTTCCATAATGCCATTTCCATAATGTCATTTCCATGTGAATGAAGAGCAAAGACTGTCAGAAAAGTGTTGACCCTCCTAGGTAATAATACACTCCTGATTGTGATAACAGCAGAACTCCTGTGCTCTGCAAAAAAGGCAGCTTGTGCATCGAGGACAACTTAATGACGAAAAAAAATCCCTGAAAAAACCCACCTTAGTGTAGCCAGGGGTGGTTGTGTAAAGAAAATGTTCATCACTTGCTGCAGTTCAGGCCCACAGAGCATTGTAGCCAAAATAGCAACTTCACTTGGTACTTCAGCATCCGACCTGAGGCATGTTAGGAATGACTGTTTAAAATCTATCTGAAATAAAGAAACCCCCAAAATAGTTTTTCAATCTCACAAAAGCTCATCTATGCAATTGGCATTGATGTCTGTATTTTAAGACAATTTACCAGTAACATCCTTTAAAGAACAATTTACAACCTTCCTGAGCAAAACTCCTCAAGCATTCTGTTTCTGACTTTTATTTCAATGAACAAAAAACAAAATAAACTCCAGTCTCTGCTTCAAGTACACTCTAAGTGCATATTCAAATGGATTCTTTTTCAAAGCTACTATGATATTGCAACTTCAATCCTTGAAAATTATTTACTAATCAACATACCCCATAATTATCACTTAAAGGGTGCAATCTCTTTTCAGACCTAGCACAGAATTAATAATAAGAGCCTAATGCATAAATTTTCTTACAAAAAAAATAATAGATTTAGTAATTTTTCCATTTAAGATTGTGGCAAAACTCCAATAATGATGAGCAAACTCCTAATAATATTTAACTGTCATATGATTGCTATGTAGCAATTCCATTAGTAATTAAAAGTAAATGGCACTTAAGTAATGTATTACCTTCCACCTTCCCTAATACCTGTCCTTTCAAACTAAGGGTCAAATTAATGTCAGTGTATGTGAAAAATACTTAATAAGGTGAGAAAGGGTGTTTTCTCTCTATTTATCCCTATGAAAAATCAGCCGAAGCCCTTCAATTCCCTGAAGCACAACCCATCATCTGGGGGAGAACCAGAATAACCTCTAGCCTCAAGAAAATTGATTTAGTGAAAATGAAAGTTCCTGATACTCTTCTTTTTCTGCATCAGTTCTTAAAGCTGAATTTCTAACCAGCAACCACGTGTGGTACCCTGGTAGCCCAACCCTGGGAAGCCCAGCTTAGGCAGAGTCACTCCTGCCTTCCCTGCTACCCTTCAAGCTCAGCCTGGGCTTCAGCATCACACACCAAAGTCAAATAATTATGTATTTTGTATATTTGTGTCTAGTCTTTCAATTTTTTTCTCCCAGTAACTCAAGGAGAACTAATTAGAAGCCCAGTGCTGTCTCCTTCCTTTCCTTTCTTCATTCTTTCCCAATTTTATTTAACATCCTGAAATTTTATATGGAACAAAGTATTCCGAGAAAACATAAAAGATCACTACAACAAGAAGAGGTAGAGAACTTCCATAATTTCTTTGGTTAATTCCAAACAAATGAGCAAAAATAGTAAACAAAGAGTCCTGGCCAGACAGCTCTACACTAAACCTGACAAAAGGGTTTTCTTAGTGATTTGATGTTATTGCTGCATTCCAAACATTTTAAAAGTTTGACTGACAGAAGAAGTAATGCCACTCCTCCCACCTGGCCTCTCCTGTTATTACTGTGCCCCTGGTAGATTATAAATTATCAACTGTATTTAAAAATTGCAGACGTGTGTTTTCCTTGTAAAGAAGGAGAAAGCGCTTATTATTTGTACTTTGATGTATGCCCATAGAGTAAAATAAAATCACTGCTTTTATAACACCCGATACATTCCAAGCACTTGACCCAAATGTATTTAAACAAGGCAGTATTATTTGTGTCTGTGAAAAACATCTCCCCCCCAGCTCACACCTCTTCTCTTTTCTTGGGGTCTTTTATAGCTCAAAACAGCCAAGCTTATCTCTCTGCCAGCATCCTCAGCTCATCTCAGTGTTCAGGGAGATAAGATTAGAGGCCTTGATCCTCCTGCTGTTAGAACAAGACCTCAATCTCTCACTGTCTCTATTTAATCAGGTTCCTATTTTAGCTGCCACAAAGCTGTCAACAAAAGAAAATAAACTATACCCCATCAAGGGGTTAAATTGGATTTCACAATGTGCAAATGCCCGTCTGCACAAAATTCCACCTGCACCCTCCATCAGGCAAATTACTTCTGACTTTTAATTTATTTCTCTAGGAAATGGAAAGGTATGGCATACCCACAGTCAATAGGGAATAAAGAACGAGGTGTAATCAGCCTGCTCGCCAATTCAGAGCCCTCTTCTCTGTCAGCTTTAATAGATTTCAGACCACACATTTTATAGAATGTAAGATGTATCTTTTCTGGTCAGTGTTTTAGTTTGGACTTGTCTAGTTAATGGTCCTAACAAGTGACAAGTGATGTTTGTTTGATGTAACAGTGACTGTAAGACACACACGTTGCTCAGGCAGATTTTGGACAGTCTGTTTCAATCTCAGGACTGTTAACACAACTGGTTCTCATCTCTGCTGATCTGCAGCACCAGAGTGCTCTTATAGTTTCTGTCAAGAAACAACCTGACCAGATTTTTATTCAGATCTGCTCTGTAGGCCTAAAAACCCCCCAGTAATTAATCCTTCAAAACTTAAAGTATATTTTTACTTCTTTGTTTAAAATCATGGGTTAGCAGTATGTTACCAAAGAAAGGCTTCCTTTTCTTGGACACTGATTGTCTCATAAATATCAAATATATTGTTTCAAACTCGTTCAAAATATTTCTCTTCTCCTTAATATTTCAGTTTTCTCAATTTCACCGGGTCAAATCCAAAACCTGCTGAAAGTGGTCACTCTCCTGGCTCCCTTCTCCCAGGGGAAGGAGCATTAAGGTGAAATATCTCTAGGGTAACAAAAGCAGGTTTAGGATAATGTTCATCTACCATGAAAACCTTACTGGCATTGCTGGTCTTGTAACTATTAATTTCTTTTTTGTTGTTGTTGGTCCTATAGCAAGGCAGAATTTGATGTGTGACAGGGGCACCGTTAAAACCTTTCTTAATCATAAAGCACAAATGAAAATCCACATCTGAAAAAATTCTTCAATCTCATTAATTTTCAGAACAGCGTTAGAAAATCTACACCATACGCGATCCCCACAAGGGATAAAGGTCATTTTTTTTTGCTATACCAAAGAATAGGAACACCTTCTGCATCTCCCACTTATTTTCTAACCCATGTTCTGAAATGTGTACTTGCCTCCAGTGTGTTTATTGCTGTCTAGTAGGACATCTGCTACCTTGCTGCTAACATCTGTCTACCTATGATCACGTAGTGTTAGGCATAATTTTACCCTTAATAGCTTTCCTCAGGTTTCTCCCTTTACCTCTGATAGCCTGTGTTCTGTGATCTGCTCTATTTTTGGTCTAATTAAGATACTCAAATCCTCCTAACTGTCAAAGTAATAGATTTAGATTGTGGATAAAAATGCTCTTTGTTTTGCCTCAGCGTCCTTCTTCGACAGTACAACAAGAATTAATCATGATGATATTAAAGGTCTTGGGAAGACATCACAAAATCAGGGAAAGGAAAAGCAAATAGTGGGATTAAAAGGTAGATTACACCCTGCTAACAAATTCCCATAGAAGTTATTCTTTTTATCCTCTTATAATGGCACAGGTTCATGTTTTCCTACAGAATGATTATCTGAAAATCAAATGCTAGTGCCTGCAGTAAATAAGGACAAACAAACTCCATGTTGTCAGGACAAGGAGGATAAGGCAAACAGGCAAAGATGTAAGCACACAATACAAAGGGGGGTTCCAAATAGATTCCAGCCATGCTGACAGACCCTTCTGGAAAGGGATCCTTCACTGCAGCAATTTAAAACCCCCAAAATGCAGTCAGAGTTGCCTTTTACCTCTCTCGGCATGAAGAGGCAATTTTTCAGCCAAAAAAAGTGCATTCCTAGTACATGGTGGAGCAACAGCACAGGGAAAGCAAACACTGGAGTTTGCTCTTCCTTATTCGTCAGCTGAAATATTTGGGACATTTTACAGTGCAAGCCTGCAGTTCAAACCACAGGTTTAAAGGTACTTAGCAGCAGTTTGATCCTCGGACATGGAGCATATTCCATATATTCCATCTGAAGATTCCTGAATCCATGCAAGTGTTCTGAATTCATTTCTATTTGAAGATACAGTGATACATTGAGGAGATCATCTCAGTTATCTCACTGTGGTTTATTTTGGATAGCTGAGAAAACCTGAAGTGTTTGGCCACAAGTCAGTTCACATCAAGTCCCATAAATTTTATTAATTAAAAAAACCCTCCAGAAATAGCTTTTGGCCACAGGACTTTATTTTACCTGAAAAAGCCACAGATGTGTGAAATGTAGCAAATTCAGATTAGGTTGCATGCTTGCAATGTACATTCAGTTAAATTCAGCTTGTAAGGATTTCTTTTAAAAAAGGAAAAATTACAGATCAATGAAAACAATGTTTGACATCAACAAGTAGTGGTTTTGGTTTTTCAAAGGATCGTATTTTATTTATAACCAGTGTTTTCCCACCCCCAATACTGACACAAACACTCCACACTGCTAATCCATTCCTGATTTCAGGTAACACTGGAAATCTCTCTCTGTGTAGAATATGAATGACTGGGATTTTATGTCATGAAAACATCACAGTAGAGAAAAATTATTATTTGCATAGCCAAATGCAAGTGTTGGAGTTCTCAGAGAGAGATCCACAAATCACAGTGCAGCCCAGGCAGTCTTTCAGAATGCTGCAAAGCTCAAGTACCCTCCGAGGTTCAGAAAAGCAGCAATCTGACAGGTACTGCCTAGTTAAATACGAGTTATCATTACCATTGCCACAACATATTATTAGAAGCTCCATAAGCAGTCATGTATTTTGGAGAGGCACCAACTTCAGACACAGAATATATCCAGCAACTAGAAATTAACAGATTGTCTTTTGCTTCAGAAATTCAAAATATTTTGGGAAACAAAAAGCCTATTGCACCTCAGTGGGATGACTGAGAGGTAAACCTCTGAAAAAGGTGAGATTTTAGTTCTGTTTGTGTTAAAAACACAGAGATGTTCACCAGGACACTGAAGGACTCCTCAGCAGCCCAACCAGTGACAATTATCAGAGTATTAAGGTGCTGCCTGTTCACTCTGAATCAGGATTGGAGCAATGTTATTAAAAGTGGTAGGACTTCCCACCCACACTGCAGAAAGCTCCATCCTCCAGTGCAAAAGGAGAAAACCACAATTTGCCTGCATACAAGGATGACCCAGAAAACTAAATCTTTTCCCCAGGACAAATAGATAAACTCGTGCTTAAGTTCCTATAATGGCAGAGCACTCAGCTGTTACCTAATAGAGAATGATGTTGGATCACTGAGTTTTCCCTGGAATTTAACATCTCTGCATGAAATTCTTTCAGCAAATAACCCAGCCCAGGTGGAGGAAGAAAGAAGTCTGATGCAAAAATCAAACAAACAAACAAACAAACCAACCAATCTTTTGATCTCAGTAATAACTAGAAAGTCAATCAAACTTCCCCAGTGCTTTGTCTCATACATCAAGGCTTGAAATTTGGAGTTTGAAGCCAAACACTGGTCAGTGAGTGGAGCCAGATGCAAATGCCTGGCACTTCTGGCAGTGCCTCTGCTTCCAGGACAGTGGGGCAAATAAATGTCTGTGGTGCTCTGCTAATTACAAGCACAGCAGTCCCAAAGCATCAGCCTCAACCCCTGGCAGGAAAGGGCTCTTGTATAAAGCGAACCACTCACCATTAGCTCTTCACTCCCAAATGGTCCAGACACAGGGAGGAACAATGCACTTCATTTTCCAGAAGTGCCAGTGGATACCAGGGAAAAAACACCACCAAAAAAAAAGACAGACATCTTGCTGTTCCAGCTGAAAATGACTCTGAGATCAGACCCTTCGCTCACCCCACCTCAAGGTAGCTCTGAATTTAAATGAAATTTCCTGGTTTGCACCACAGGATAACCTGGCCCCAGGTATTTAAGGGATTTGAAAACCAGAAATGTAACAAGCATACCCCAATCCTGCAGCTGTAAATGTGGACTAAATCCTCAGCACCTCTATATGCTGCATTTAATCAAACAGGCTTTTTAGAGCTTTGTTCTCCATGCTCCCACACACACATTTCCAGGATATTTGTTCTGCTTCGCTGAGTTTGGAATCAGCATCCCCATCAAGAGGTGTCTCCTCCTGCACACCAGTAAGTGACTCTCTAGCACCACCTCCAAAGGGTACAAAACTCTCCTTTCCCTGGTCTGATAGAACATATCTCCCCCAAATTAAAGTCCTTGCACTGTCACATACAATACTAAGATTAATTCAGTATCTCCTTCCCTTTCAAAGCTTTTCCTGGCTGTTTAGCACGCTAACTTTTAGCAGTTTGACACCCTCCGTGTTTAATCTCTGTGCTGCTGTTCAGTCAATGGACTGGTGTAATTTCTGCACAATTCTAAAGGGCAGCACAAAGAAAAGTAATTTTCCCTAGTAATAAGATATACACACAGAGAAGCCAAGAAGGAAGGCACAAATAAAGCCAGATTATCTTGCAAAGTCTGTGGCTGCTCCTTAATGCTAATTTAAGTTCCCATCAATAGGCAGCTCCTACAACATGACACTTCAATACTGATTCACAGCAAATGTAGAAGTGGTAAGCTGAATCATCCAAATGAAATCCTCACTATCAGGCAGAGCAAATAGGAGAACTCAAGCTCTTTCTCTTTACCACAGGCTAAGCTTTGCTTTTTATCTGACATGTACAGTGCAATTCCAACAAGGACACACAATGAGCAAGGCCCACCTACCTTCACTTGCTGCTCCTCTGACCGAGAGCTGTGAAACAGCAACCAGCTAATCAGGGTTTGGTTCCACAGGCAATAATAGTCAGGGATTTTACTCTTTGGTGGGTTTTCTGCATTTTTTGTGTGTTTTCAGAAGTTTCCCTGCCATTTGCTCACTTCTCTGACTAGCCCAGATAACCTGCATGGTTTGGATTGGGTAATGCCCAGAGAGCTGATGGAGAGCTGGAAAGAGAATCACAGAATCATTAAGATTGGAAAAGACTCTCAAGACTATTGAGTCCAATCTGTGCCTGATGCCCACCTTGTCCCCCAGCCCAGAGCTCTGAAAGCCACAGCCAGTCCTTCCTTGGGCACCTCCAGGGCTGGGCACTCCAAACCTCCCTGAGCATCATCTTCCAAAGCCTGACCACTCTTTTCAGGCACAAATTCCTCCTGCTGTCCAACGTGCCCCTCCCCTATCACTAGTTATCTGGGAGTAGAGGCCAACCCTCAGCCCACCACAACCTCCTGTGGGACTGCTCAGAGTGTGGCAGACACCTCTGGAACAGAAACTTGTCCCACCTTATTTCCAAGCCACAGAACACACTTAGTTTTACCCTCAGCTGCACTAAGTGCTCCAGAGGCAGAAAATGCCAGAAGAAAGGCAGAAGTCACCAACCTGTGCTTTGCTCAACCACAATTCTCAGCTGTTCTCACATGACAAAGCTAACAACCCTGTTCTGGCTGGTTTCTGAGCCATGTGAGGATACACAGTGGTGAGATGAATAGTACCCAACTCTCATAAGCTTATAGACACCTTACATCATGCCATGTGTTTTATTTTATTACAGGAAAGCATGGAATAATGATATTCTTAGATAAAAGGCAATGATCCTACATAAAGCCTAGATCTTTGTTTAGGTTCAAACGTTCAAAAGTGCTTAAGACCCAAAAAAATCAAAGCCAGACTTAGCAGATTTTGAGGAGTGTAAAGTCCCCAGCAGTACTTGTTGTGACATGGCCAGTGTTTCAAAAGCTCACAGCACACAAAGTTCTTCTGAACTCTTTTGAGAATCCAGATCTAAGTATCGCATTAGGAGCTGCTGTGTGCTTAGCATACTTAAGGGTCAGACCTCTATTATGGGCTCTTCTGAGCCCTTTTCAAAATCTGGTCTGCACTTTAAGCATCCAGCTTCATGCATTGTTTCAGTCCTTGGAGGATTCGAGAGGTTTATAATGAATTTTTAAAATTGTGAAACTTGAATGAAAAGTGCCTTTTAACAGCTATATAAAGTAGGTTATCTCAGGCAACACATTTGTTATTGTTGCTACAGGAGGTATATGCCAACTATAAATGCCATTTATTAGCAGTGAATGATAAAGCTTCAGTGTAAGTGAAGGCTTAATAGCAGAATGAATTAGCTCCTGCTCAGGCTGCTGCAACTTTAATTCTGACTTGAGGCATTGTGGGGGAAAAGCCTCTGGCTCCTCATGCATTTCAGCAGTAAAGAGCCAAATGTAAACAACCAGCTAAAATAAAAATAGCCAGTGGTTAGTGGTCATTAGTGTTTAGCAGTGAGGAGCTGCTCTAGCCTCTTAGAGAGATGTTATTAGTTCTGAAATTGTAAAGCCTTGATGTTACTATCTCACTTCTCTTAGCTGCCTTACCTCACATTTGGATTAGCTAAGCCAACACCAGGCCCTCTTTTTGAAACTTAAGAAACTGAAAGAAGCTATGCAGCTTAAATATCTTTTTACACCAGAGAAGGAGAAAATACTTTTTGTAAGAATACAAATATTATGGGAAAGGGGAGTGGGAGGATGACAATGACAAGGAAAAGCTAAAAAACGTTTTCCCTTCTTATTTACACCAAGCCCTGAAAGCCACAACTCCCCCTTCTCCTGGAAGCCAAGAGCACAGGCAGACAGGCTAATAAGGTGACAGGAGAAAGCAGAATGGCCTTTGGAAACCAGAATCTAACCATTACAATTCAAGCCAGTCTCTCTGGAGCACCAGAGAGGGACAGGAAACACCTTTATTTAATGGACTTGGACCAGGACATATGTAAGGATGAGATTCTCAACTCAAACTCACAAAAGACGTGGTGGACCTTCTGTTAAGATGGAGATCTCATTATATAAATTGCATTTAAATACCAAATCATCACTTGCATGTCACTGTAACATGAATTGTCTTATAGCTAAATTTAGATCATCCAAACAAATTCTGAGGTTATCAAGTGCCCCAGTTTGTCTTACACATTAACTTAGCAAAAAAATAAATCCAATAAGTCCGTGTTTGTAATAGTTACCTGCAAACCCCAAAAGGCACTGCCGATTTCTTGTCCCTTGTCACCAGCATGTCCACACCCCTTCAAGAGGGCTCTTCTCTCTGTGTCCCTCAAAAGTTTGAAAGAATTTTGGCTGAAGGCACAGGAAAGAAACACCAGAAGGTATGTTGAATCAAGAAATCCTTCCGTATTTTGCAGTATAGAGGATTCTATATAAAGCTATTCTGTTCACATTCTACTCATGACAAGTTAGGAACTATGAGAAATAAAGACAGAGACCAACAGGACAATAACAAACATTTGACAAGGGCATGCAGTGACAGGACAAGGGGAATGGATTCCTACTGACAGAGGGCAGGGCTAGATGGGAGATTGGGAAGGGATTTCTCCCTGGGAGGGTGGGCAGGCCCTGGCACAGGTGCCCAGAGAAGCTGTGGCTGCCCCTGGATCCCTGGGAGTGTCCAAGGCCAGGTTGGACGGGGCTTGGAGCACCCTGGGCTGGTGGGAGGTGTCCCTGCCCATGGCAGGGGGTGGAACAAGATGGGCTTTAAGGTCCCTTCCAACACAAACCAATGTGGAATTCTATGAAAACCCACACCCATCTGTCACCTGCTTGTCCCTCTCATAAGCAGAGTTCAGAGTTCAGCAGTTGCTCTTAGACTCTGTCTAAAATCTAAAAACCTTTGAGGAAATAGGCTTAATTTTTCCCTATTTCTCTCCATGGCAACCCTTGTTGCAAAGGAAATGTCACTTTAGAAAGCCAAGGGTGGCTCAGCCTCCCTGCACTGCTTGTGGCATCCACAGAGGCAAAGCTTAACCACGTTTGTAAATCAGATCCCTTGCATTCACCAGGGCTCTGATTTATGGCTTTGTAATCTTCCTAGCCCAAATTGCAGGGAAGGAAAAATGGATATTGGAAGAAGTCATAGCAGATGTGTTCACTTCTAAAAAAGAATGCACAACATGTGCTGCAAAATAAAAGCACCATTTGGCAACATAAAATATCTTGGCATCTGTGTGAATTTGTAACTGCAGTAAAATATTGATATGGCTGATAAAGCTGAAGTTCCATTTCCCTCTGCCTTTGCACGTGTATGCCTTCAGAGCAAGTTTCCTTTTCATTCTGTGGGATTGTCTTTGCATATTCTAGATTGTTTTAACAGCCTCATGTACTTTGCCTGATGGGATGGTGAAAAAATGAAAAAATAAAAAGTTCTAGTAACTGAACAGATGACTTTTCCATGGCCTCACTCCATTGGGGATATACTTGCCTATTTTTTCCCCTAAACCTGGTAATTTTAATGTTTAATCTTAAAAATGGCATTAAATAGTGGATGTTTTTTGTCTTAATTAAGAATCAACTTACCTCTTTTTAATTGCATTGAGAATTTTCATACGGATTATAAATGGTCAGAAATGTCCAAATGTCCTTTGCACAGATAATTTTTCTTTGGGAGTGAGATAAACACAGAGCACATTTGAATGATGTATTGACATGCCCAGGCCCAGCTCTGGTTTGGGCCATTATTTACAGAAACCATTTGTGGAGCTCACATCTGTTCCTGTTCCTTCCCAGGTTTGAGGCTAATCATTCACACTTTGCAAGCAGTTCAAGATAATAGGCTGCTGAAGGTTTGAAGCTGACTACAAAGATCCACGAATCCCGGAATTTTGCTCACACTTTGAGAGGAACTTTCTGTTCTGAGATAACTTAAGCATGACAACAAAATTCTTCAGAATGTATGTCTGCAAGTGTTTGACCTCTGATGCACCTGGCTGGAACAGAGCAAGCACATAAAAATGAAGATGAATGAGCATTACTGTGTTAAATATTTCTTCTATTAAAGAAAACCGTCATTTCCCCCTCCACAAGGCCTTAATCTCCATTTCAAAATCAGCTTTATCACTTCTGGACCTGTGACAAACCAATTTTGCCTCCTCCACACAACCAATCACTGTGCCCCATTAAAATAATACTGCACCCTGGTTTTGAGAGAGCATACGATATTATGCATATTGAGTACTTCAAATGTAATATCCTTCCCATAAAAAACTTTCCTGTCTGTTCTGATATCATATGTGGAGGCTGCAAGCTTGTTCCTTTAATCCATAGCAATTAGTTTCTATCACGATACACTCACACTCTGGAGAAGTTTTATAAATGGGACAGTGGTGGTGTGTGTTTGAAGAAATTTTAGCTTTTTAAAACAGAATGAAAACAGCCATGAGACTCTTGTGGGTTGGAATGGACTGCAAAAAAGTCCACTGGAATCATATTTGATGTCACTAAAATATCTACCCTGTGCAAAAGGAATTTTTTCATATGCAAGGTCTTTTTTTAAACACTTACATTCCTCTTAGGCCTATGAAATTCCTAATTTCCCATCATTTGAACTATGGAAGTGTGAGGAAGACTGGTAATAAACATATGGGCATAATGCAAGTTTACAGTCAGTACTGGGGGAAAGCAAAAGATTAAAAAGCTGGTATGGAGTAAAAGAATTTCACTTGCAACAGCACCTTAATTCCTGTAATGCACACCGTCCCCCTTAGCGTTCCCTGCCCACTCCCAGGTTATTGGAATGAGATCACCTGCTTGTTGCTGTGACCAGTTGTCAGTTCTGTGATTCCAAATTAACCCCTGAGTTACTCCCAGGCCTTTACAAGAGACCTTCAGCAGCTGCCCAGGTGGTGGTTGTGGAAACAAAGCCAGGTAGGACCAACATTTCTCCACTCTCTGCTATGGGGATGTTGGCTGCAGATTCAAGACATGTTTGCTACAGCTCAGAGCCATAGTAGGAAAAAACCAGATTCTAGAAAAGAAAACAAGTTTTAGCAAAAGACTTTGTTTTCTGCCCAGCAGACATTTATTGTGGTAAGCGTTACTTGGCCACAAAAAAATCCCTCACATGAAATATTAAAAGTATTTCATTTAAGAATCAATAACTCCCACATTCAGAATTCATGCCCTCTTTGATCTAAGGGCTGAATGCCTTGCTCGGATAACTGGCTAACAACAAACAAGCTGTTGATACCTTCTCTTGTTTTTAATAAAAACTATGTCAATAATAAATCTATCTGGCCATAAGCATTGCATTGCAAACATGAGCCCTCCAGCAAATTATTGAATTGGTTCTGTTCAAGGAATTTCCCAGCTAAAACCTTTTTGAGATCTATTATTGTTACTGAGATTTTATTTAAATAACATCAGTTATAGAAAAAAAAAACCCAGCTGTTTGTACCTGAATGTACAGATGTCTGCATAATATTTAAATCCTTGACAGAATATGTTTTTATTCACAAAGAAAGTAAACAGTTAAATTATGGGTAAGATTTAAAATACAGTCTCCTTCCCATCCCTTTCTTCTTAAAAGAGAGCTTTCATCATTAAGTAGAGGGTTAACAGGATCTTTTACTCCAAATAAAGCTGAAAATGCCATGTCTTGTGTTCCCACAGAACAGGTATCACTGCCAGCTATCACAGAGCTTGAATAATAAGGATAATCACCCTCACTGGACAACAAAAGCTGAAAGCAAGAGGGAAACAGGCACATAAACGTGTGTTTGAAGGGTGTGTCTGTTCCACAGGACACTGTGCAAGGTGATACAATAAATACTCTGCTACACAGTCCAGGGCCGTGGGATTGGTTTGATCCTCACCCCTCCAAAAGTCTGGGTGTCTGGTGAACAGAAACAGCAAAAGCCTCTGAAAATGCACTGAGGAAATGACATCCTCTGGTTAGAAAAGTAGATACACACTGACTCCCCAACAAAAGCATGTGGCTGTGGCCTCAGTGGGCGATGAAGCAATAAAGGCTTGACAGGTGGAGTAGATGTCAGTTCAGAGGCAAAATAAAGCCCTCATCAAGCTTTCCAACCCTTTGTTACTGGGTTTTTAGCTCCGTTTTTGTTTACCTCCTGTATTTCAGGCTGTGGCTGAACAAAAGAGCAGCTGCTGGATCTGATAATATTGTTCAGCTTCAGCATTGCTTAGCAAGTCAGAATAGTGTTAAGTGGCTTGACTTTATTAAGGCTGCAGATTTGCATTGCTGTGGCTGTGCTTCTCTGGGTGGATCTGCAGATGCCTATACATTTCTATTGTAATATACAAACATTTACTGAAATACCTACATATTTTGGAGCAAAGAGTTACTAACTGCTGAAACCAGAAGAAAGTAGTGGGATCTCCTGGTTACAACAGGGATTATGGAACTGGGATGAGTAGGTTTAGATTCCAGCTCTGCTACTGACTGTTTACAAGAACTTTGTGACTTCATATGTGACAATACCAAATAAATGAGATTTTAGTATCAAACTGCAGTGTAAAAGTTCTGCAGTTACACCAATGAGCCAGCTCTTATTAGGAATACCACCATGTAAAGGTACTACTTACTTATTAATTGTCTTTGAATATGCTGCATGTCACTTAGATTGGGTACAAGGGGGTGTGCATTACATAAGGGATTAAAATCATCTGACTTCAATTTCTAGATGTGCAGAACCTTGGTTAAATATTTTTACTTTTTATAAGTCTCCATTTGTATAGTCAAGAGGTTGCTTAGAATGTCCCCACATAAATCTATTCCTGTCATGTCACTGAGTCCTCTAGAGAATCTACCAGGAGACAATCCTGACCACTCAGGTATTTGGAAAGAGCAGATTGGAAAAAGAGAAACCATCACCGAGGAAAAAAAAAGCAAGCCCAGTCATGAAAATTGATTGGTGTATCATGGACAAAAAAATGGGAGAAACAACCAGAATGTATAAAAAAAAACCCCACATATGTCTTAAGTGAACAAACCTATTAACTCAGCTTTATAGGCAATAGAAGAAAAGAAGATAGATTGAAGGAAAACATTTTCAAGTGTATTATTAGTAACATTAGCAGAGCTTTATCTTCATTTTGGTTGTTTTCCCTGAGCTCCTGTAGAAAACAGAGTAATCATTAGAGTTGCTTTCTCTTCTGTTGCCTTAAAAGTACATTAATGCTTCCCAAACAAATGACTTCTGTAAAACCCAAAAAAACAACAAAAACCACTCTTAAACAACTAAAAACACAGTGTGCTTTCAAGTGAGGCTTCCCTGCCTGCTCTCAGGGGTTGGACACCAGCAGGTGAGGTGGCACTGGGGCATTCTCCAGGTGTGCCCACATCCCTGGGTCCATAGGGCTGTGGGAGGAGCGATGATGCTCCAGGATGTCCCACATCTCCTGAGCTCATCCATTTGGGGTCTAACCCAAAGCCATCCCACCTTCTCAGTGGAACCTGAGTGTTAAACACCAACGTGGCCTGCAGCCAGAGGAGGGGACTTCCCCACAGATGCAGTTCTGTGCCATGAAAAGCCTGTGCAGACTGGCAGTGACAGCAAGCGGCGCGTGTGAGTGTTCAAAGAGCAGCCACCACTGAGCAGCTCCGAGCAGGTCACGGAGACAAAGCGGGGGAAATGACAAAGAGCACTCGTAACAAATTGCCTCGGCATGCAGGGAAAATGAAGCGTGCCGTCAAAATCGGTGCCGATTGTCACCTGTGTCTGACAAGGGAGGAAAGAAACCCAAACAGCACAGCGCAGCTCTTGCCTACACAGGAGCTGCTAAAGGATGTCTGGATTTACTGCAAAAGTGACAATGATGTCCCATCCTGGAGTCCCCAAGCGACTGCGATTAGGAAAACTGGAACAACAAGTACAGATGAAGCTGTGAGCCTGCTGAATTGCTTTGATGCCTGGGCTTAGGTTCAGTTCTCAGCATCACACTGATAAAACAGCTCTGTCATTATAAGTGCCTTAATTTTCCTGTGAATTATCAGACATTTCTGGCATTTAAAAGACATACACATTTTAAGCTATATTCCCTATGTCAGCCAAAAATGATGGCATTCTGAGCTTGGGTAAGCCTGAGTATTTTATTCACTGCCATTCCAAGAACACTCAAATGACTCAAAGGTACCGCATTAGAGTCATACTTTAATTTTTGACCCTAATTAATTCATCAAGTTCATAACTATTCTTCTCACCTGAAACTTGTTCGTAGCACTTCAACCTCTGCCTTATAGCTTTAATTTTAAAGACAAAATGAAAATCTCAACTCTCTTTCCTCTTTCATTAAGATGATTTAAATTATCCAGAATTTTTCCCACTCCCACCAGTAGCTTTCTTTCACCTTTTTGTAGCATAAATGAGTTGAGAGAAAGCTGAGTTTCACCAGTAACTAAACTGGAAGAAGGCTGAACAAATTAACAGCACACCTTTTGTCCTGAACTAAATTAATAAGACTACTAGCCCAGGAGCAGCGAGGACACCAGTGCCTCACAGTGCAAAAGTACTTACTTTTAAATATTAAAAATACAAAGTGCAGCATGAACATTTCACTTGACAACATCCCAAGGAGATTAGCTGAAACCAGTTTAACAAAGGCCAGGCACAGCAGAGAAGCCCTCCAGGTCAGAGGGTTTCACTTAAGCTGAGTGGATGCTCTGATGCTGCTCCCCTAATCCTTGTAACTGTGCAAACCTCCAAAGTATAGTGAAAATCAACCCCCAGAGTGAGAAAACAGCACTTTCTCTTTTCATGCCAGCCCTAGCGATGCTGTCATCCTTTTTTTTTTTTATTTTATTTTTTAATATGTTTTCTGGTCCTGTGCTTGTGTTGTCATTGCAGATTCTCAGCAAGTGGGTCACAGAGCACACAGAGAACCCAGTGCATTGCTGATGGGAGGCAAATAATCCTGCACTCCCTCGCCCAGGGCACAGCGACTGGTGCAGCAGATAATTAAACACTGCCTATTGCTTTTTCTCAATGCACTCAGAGAGGAGATTAAAAGAACAAAGCTTGGAACTAAATCCAGGGTTGCATTATTGCCTGGATATAGGTATAAATGGACAGCAGGGGATTCAAGTATCAGTGGAGACTGGGATTTTAGCGTGCTTTGGCAGCAATAAGAATTTTTAAGTTTGTATCAATAATACTTGGCAGAAATTAACTGAGCAGGTAATTCCAGCAGAGCAGTTTCACTCAAGTGACTGACATGCCATTTCTAGAGGCTGAAATGCCAGATCAGTATTGTCTGGCTTGTGTTCTACCACCAGCAAGATTTTCCTAAATTAAGCATGTCCCAGAAGAGCATTTCTTTTGTTACTGTTTCACAAATCTCTCATTTTGACACTTCCATTTTGATAGCACAGCACAGATGAGAAAAGCATTCAATTTTATGCTGCAGTAATTAATTTTCTGTTTCTTATCAGGTATATCAAATAGATTGTAAAAGTTATATGCATGAGAGGTACAATATTAGCTAGGGAAAGAATAGTTTAATCACTATATATAACATGCCTGCAATACCTAAGCACAGTAGGTTAGTCCCATGTTTACAGGTTTGGGATTTGTTTGTTTGTTTGTTTGGTGGGTTTTTTTGTTTGTTTTGAAAGTTAGACCAAGAAGGAAGGAGGACTGGAACAGGTAGTGTTTTAAAATCCTGAATCATATTCTTTGGAGTATTGATGAGTGAATGAGGGCAGAAAGCCTTAGATCAAGACTGCTGAAAGATAAAGAAATCTTCCTCAGCTACAAATCAGTGGGAGCTATTCAGGTGAGGCAGCTTGTAAAGTCCTTGCCAAAATATTAGTCTCTTCTATGTTAACAAATGTGAGTAGGTTTAAAGCTTCCAAAAAAAGGCAACAAAAAAGCCCAACAAGACGAAAGGTGACTGTGGACCTTCTGTGAGAGTCAGAGCTGCTGGTTTACATATTTTAGCTGCTTGCTCACTTCAGTGTCTAATTCTTAAAGCAGAGAAGGTATCTGCCTTGTCTGGTAAGGGATGTTACCCTGAATGTCTTTTATTTAATTCTGATTCTAAGCCGATGGAAAACAGAAGGCAGAGCATGAGAACTAATGCTCCAGGATAATTTATAGAGTGAAGAATAAATCAGAATCATTCTGATGGCATCCGTGTCTCATTTACAATCATGAAGCTGCAAAACACAAACCCCATTTTCCTCCAAACTAGGTGAAACCTCCCCCATCCTGAAAACAAACCTCAGTGTAGTTAATATGCCCTGTGAATAACTTTTCATTTGCTCCAGTGTGCTGTGCATCTCTGCTCTGACATTCTCTGACATCGCTGAGCACGGAGCACGGGGGATGTTTGGGTACCCAGATACAGCTGCAGTGAAAGGCCACTGAGCAAAATGGGTTTGTTACATTGTCCCAGCAATGACCTCAATCCTCACTGAGGAGCTAATTCAATTCCAAGGACTCTCACTGTCAGATGCTGTCAATTTGTCCCCCGATTTTTTTGTATAGTAATATCTAATATGGAATAGAGTTACTAGGAAGTGAGCTGAGACCAGCAAAACTCGCTTCAATTAGGGAATAAGAGAGCCCTGAAATTTCTCCCCTAGAGGAAAAGAGACCATGGCTTTTCATACACATACCTGTAAAGGTTGTCAGTAAATGAAGTACGATCATATAAGCTGGATTTCTGCTTGCACTTGGGAGTAAAATATTTTATGTACCTCTACTTCTTCTGCTGGTGAAGGAGTCTAAATTGAACGAAAATTCTGAATTTCGAGTTCTTACATTATGAGGTCAACCTCCCTTCCAATTCCTCATTGCCTCTGGACATGTCAGTTCAAAATATCCACACACGACAGAACCAGAGAATGGCTTGAGTTGGAAGAGACCTTAAAGCTCATCTTGTTCCACCCCCTGCCATGGGCAGGGACACCTCCCACCAGCCCAGGGTGCTCCAAGCCCCATCCAACCTGGCCTTGGACACTCCCAGGGATCCAGGGGCAGCCACAGCTTCTCTGGGCACCCTGTGCCAGGGCCTGCCCACCCTCCCAGGGAGGAATTTCCTCCCAATATGTAATCTAAACCAAGCACCCTTCAGTTTAAGGCCCTTTCCCCTTGTTCTATCACCACATGCCCTTGTGAAAAGTCCCTGACCAACCTTCTTAGAATCCCCTTTCCTATATAATGCAGTTTGATTCCTCCAAATCTCATCATGCTCCTGTTTCAGAAAGCACCAGGGACTGCCACAGGTCATATCCAATCTCACTAGCACAGGTGGGGAGGATGCAGCCCAGCATTCTGAGCTTCAAAATAGTCCTATTATCTCATTTGCACCATCACACAAATTGGTGTGAGAGTTAAGGCAAATTAAACACATTCAGACCGAGCCAAACGCAGTTGTATGGTTGGAAAAGGAGGAGGAATGAAAGACACTGTAAAATCAGATGGTGCAAGGCAAAGGAGCTGAAAGGTTTTGGAAATTGGGAGAGAGGCTCATAATAAAAGCACCAAAACAAATTCTGATTGGCAGACTGTGGGAAAATGTGAAGCATTGTTTATGTGAAATGCACAATATACAACAGAGAGAAATATGAAGAGTGAACTCTGGCAAGCAGCAGGAAGGCCTGACACTGCAGTCTTGTTTCCCATCAATGTGTGTTGAACTCACCTGATGTTTCCAGGTTCAGTTATTCCTCAGATTTGAAATATGAAATATTAACTCCTGTCAGCCTCTCCCTTATGTCATTTTCCTTCATTATTCCTTCTTTTGCCAGTCTATCTTGGTTTCCCTTCCACTCAGCAAAGCCAGCTTAGCTGCAATCTCACTTGGCTTTTACTGCAGCCCAGAGACTAACAAAGCTCCCCCAATATTAAGAGCAGTGAGAGTACAAGTATGCCTGGTGCCAGAGAGGGAGCTGAGCTTGTGTTCTGCTACCAATGCCAGGGACAGAAAGGGCAGTTTGGTCTGAATCATTTGTCTTTGTTTATCTTGATTTGCCTTATAGTAGGTGACACCAAATTCACACACCAAAACCTCAACACCATGTTAGTCTTCTGCTTTGCCAAGACAATAGTTGCAACTTCTGAGGGATTGTCAAGCAGGATATCCCCTTACAAAGCACAGTTCTGCTAAAAGAAATAATAAAGATAGCTAAAATAATTAAATTCTCTTCAGTTTTATAAAAATTTCAGTTGTCCCTATATAAATGGGTCAAACTCTATTAAAAGACTCAAGAGGTGCAAGTGCTTTGGTGATAAAACTTGAGTGGAATTGTCTGAAGATTTGTACTTATTTCAGCCCCCCTAAACCCAAACAAATCTCTGATACTGTAGAAGGATCTTGGCATTGACAATGTGATTCCAAAACAAGAGGGGGACATGGTGAAACCCTTGCTTTATTCTTAGCCAGAAACTCTTCAAAATGGAGAGGATGAGGTTATTTACCATGTATTTTGTACAATACTCTGAGTTACAGAGACAGTACATTCTGCTGTGATGAGACAGGAGTCTTTTGGCTCCCCGTGCATTACAGTAAATAGCAGCATTAGTGCAGCAGGCTGGAGATTGAGGGCTCCCAATCCTCAGGCAGAAGGTTTATGAACTCCATGCCAAGACTGAGGCTCCCAGACAAAGAAGATCTGTCTCTGTACACGGGAAGCAGTGAGGGATGCTCTTCAAAAAGTTCCCAGCAGCACAACTAAAGATCAGAGGAGTATTCCTTCTTTGCACTAAGCAAGCTGAAATCCCTGGTCTCCTTCTCCTGTTCTTTAAGCCCAGACAGAGAAAAGGGCAAATTGGAATGAGCTAAATGCTGCTACCTTGATTATCTTTAATTTTTCCCCTCCAATATTTAAGTATTTAGACACCTAAAAAGAAAGACATAGGTAGAGCTTCACATTTCACATACTGATGCTGTCAGAATGTGTCTCTTCAGGTCTCCTGGACTCCTTTGATGCCTCACACTAAATCAAGAGCCCAGCCTGGCGCACAGATTGTTGCTCTGAAGGAATGATCCCCCATCTCAGCTGAGAACAACACACAAGGGCCCTCCCACACACCAGCAATGCCATAATGGTCCGCTCAAAGAACACACTTCTGCTGTGTAAATGGCATATGGACTGAAGGAAAAAAGTGTTAGAAAACATAAGTGTGCACGTTCATTCTGCCCTGGGCAGGGGATGGACAGACAGATGTGCAGTGGCAGAGGTCACAGGTAGCCAGGATCACCACTAAATTGTCACAGGCACTGCAGGCAGGAACAGCCACTACAGACCAAGCTTGGACAATGACTAAATACGTCCTGGGAGACAATCCCCGCTTTCAAGTACTGACAACCCAAGCAGGGAGGATCAGAGAGGATCTGTACAAATGTTGTCCCTGTGACAGGCTGACTCAAGCTTGGTCCTTCCAGCATTTTGCAGCCTAACAGCTCCCAAACCTTTGCCCATGCATTGCCACCAACACCAAATGTTACAGCTTTCATCACAGCCTAGGATTTATCTGCTCATATTTACTTATCATTTGCTGTGGGCTACTGCACTATATTCATTTGCTGATCCCCATTTTCCAGTGCCCTTTTATTATTCTCCAGCAGAATAGACTCCTGGCAACCTGAAGAATAATGGCCTATTCACAGTCTTAGTCCTAATTAGGAAACACGTTTGTATTCTGTGGAGAAATCAGAATGCCATAATAAGGGCTGTATCAGCCATTAAAGACTTGCTTTAGTCTCACTGAAACACCTAACTGGTGTAGCAAAGTTTAAAGTATTTATGACAAGGCTGTCTGGAGTTCTCAGGCTGGCACAAAGATATTACCCATGGTTTGCATAATGTGGGAAGGGAATATCCCTGACCAAGAGCACGAGCACGTGTGCACATGAGGGAAAGGGGAGCATTGGAACAGACCTGGCAACAACGCTCAGCTAACCCTAGGAAACTACAATGGGGGGCAGGAACATAGAAAAGGCTACTAATTTTAGAAACTAATAGCCCTAATCAGTTGATGAGTAGTTTTGTAGCAACTGTTATTAGAAACCAACCCAAACCAGACTAGGACTTTTGTCCCAGGGACCTCACAAACTCCTAAGGTGAATTGTGGCACAGAGGCAGACAGTACCTTTTACCCAATTGTCATACAGGCTGTAAGAGTTTACTCCAGACTAAGGTCTAGCCTGAAATTCCCAAGGAGGAGAGCATACCACCTCCAGCAAAATTTTGATATATAGAATAGCCTCAAATGGGGGAGGGGGAAATCTAAGCATGTCACAGCAAAAGAAAAAACATTTTCCATTTTACTGATTTTAAAATCTGTCTGTGACCTGTCAGAAACTTATCCATGTCCAGGGAACGTCTGCAGGTGCTGTAAGAGAAGGAAAACCAATTACAGGTTCCTCACTGTAGTCCTGGAGCTGCCACTCAGAGACACTCACATTCTCAGCAACACAGCAGGCTGAGGAGACAGGATTGAGGGCTGAGTTGCAAACTTCAGCTTTTATATCTTCAACTTTCATATCCCTCTATCATTCACAAATTCCCTTTCTAATCCTGACAGTAGGAATTTCCCCATGAGTTTCTTGACACAGTTTTGAGATGCCCTGTTTTGAGGAGGTACCTGAGCTTGTTCTTTTGCTTGCTCCAGTTTTGCTTGGGCAAAGTGCTTTATTAGTGCAGATATATTGGCTCTGTGCCTCAGCTCCCTCCCAGCTACATGGGAATCTACAGAGCAGGGCACTGTGGCACAGCAACAAATGTTAAGCGTCTGCTGGTGAGCAGTAAAATGCTTTTATTGATGTGAACAAGCATAAAAACCTAAATTCTGGCCTTGCTCTGTTGTTAGAACCTTTCTGTGCTACTTTATTCAGCCTTGGCATGAATTGGTTTCCAAGCAGCTGATGAACTGAGTGTACCTAACTCCTCACTGAAGAAGGGTAATAAAGTTAATATATGCAGTGGGACAGTAGCTAAACTCTTAGCTGCAGAATATCTAAGTGTGTATCCACCTTCTGAATGCAGGAATTGTTGGTTCACCTTCTCCCCTGAAAATATTCCAGGTCTTACTGAAGCGTGTGGGAGTCAGGCTCTCCCCTAGCCCCAGTTTTCTATTTTGCTTTACATAATAACACAGAGCAGAGAGTGGCTCCAGCAATAAGTGTCACACTGCTTCAGTACACTGGCTCCCTGCTAAATGTGTTCGTGGCCAAACCCTGTGCATATTCATCTTAGCTCCTCTCTGAATAATGCAGCAAACAGTCTCCATTTAGGCTGGCTCATTTTGCTGGCCACCAGAATTCCTGAATTGCTTGCGATCGAACAGCAGTTTCACAACGCCCAAGCCTCCAGTCCAGAACAGTTTCTGCACCAGTTGGAAGCAATCAATAAACTAATGAAAGTCAAAGTGGCTGTGAGGCAGCAAGACTTCTGTGTACCTGGAGCTGAAACTGTTCTTTTGGCACACAGCTCCTCTTTGAACTAACAGGAATGATTTTGTCTTTTTCTGCAGTTCTCTGATTCACTACATCAAAACCCATTGCCTTTGTGAGGGACTTCGTTAGAGAATATCTTTCAGGGAAAGCAACATAAGAACACAAAAACTATGTCATGTCAAAAGATCCACTGGGGCTGGAGCCTCTCAAATGAGGATTGAAAAAAAGGGCAAGGGTATGTGGTGCTTTCCCCGAACTTTCCTTCGGTCTGCAACCATTTGTGTGCTTCATGGGGCTTTTGGGGACAGACAGATATGGTTTCTGTGCCCTTAGTAATACACAACAGCAATGTCTCTGTTATGAATCTGCCCAGCTTTGCCATAAAGCATTTTCTGTAGGACACATTTAACAGCAGCTAAATTATGCAATTTAAGCACTCGGATTTGAAACTGTCTGGGCACAGCCCATCCATTTGTTCCTGATTGCTCATTGTTTCACACATTGATCCATGACTGAGGTCACCAGGTACTGCAGCAACACAGCACAGCTTGCTAACAAATGAGACTAACCTCAACAGACAACGTGGAAATGAAAGAGATGAGAAAACTCCAGCAAGTTCAATAACTTTGGAATCAACCCAGTAATGGCTCAGTGGAGTATTTCCAGTTCCTTCTGGTTTGGAGAAGGTAGGGTGGCACCACAAGGGAACTGCTGCTTTTACAGCCCCAGCAAGAACAGGGGGAGAACAAGCTGCATTCCTTTGGATTCCTAGTCAAACTGTAGTTTGCCCATTCCAAACCATTTCATAGAAAATATATCATCCTACTTTAATAGAAATTACAGCAATTCATTTGAAAATAAAGCAAGAAGAAAGGAGTTTTAAGCCATGATGCCATGATTTTTAAAGGTCTTAACAGCCTGAAAATTTTATTTCAATCATTCTTCAGAGTTTTTCCTTACCTTTTTTTCTGAAGGTGAAATGAATACTTCAGAATGCTAAATCTTTTGATCATTGCAGAGGGGGATTGTCTCATTTTGTTTCTCTTGAACTACTTTTCAGTTATAAGAAGTCTATTCTGTAATTGTTAAAAAAATCACTGAATTTGAAAGATCTCCTTTAGTAGCAGGAGCTCTCTCTGTTACCACCCATATCATCACAACCCTTCACTGTAACCTGTTTGATGCTCTACTGCATCATTTCAAAGTCCATGTACCCTTTCCTCAAAGTAATACTCACTTCTGAGTTAATTTTGAACTAATAATACAAGTATTTCTTTGAACAAAAAGTTATTCTGGAATGACATGTTGCAGTCTCCAGCTACTTTCATCTCCCCCTTGAGATATTCTGATTTACATAATATTTTATCTAGCATTTTGCTGAATGTATATATAGTTATATACACAAAATTCCTTTCAAAAGGCAACCTTACATCTTAAGAGCTCGGAATATGCAGCAATATAGGAGTTTGGATGAAAAAGACCACTGACTGTGAAGATTTAAGAACCAGACTGACATCTGTCACCTCAATATTTCCCCTAAAAATGGAACAGAATATCGTACACTTGGGAATTCATTCCTACTGCACAATACAGAACTCATCAGGAATCTGAAACTGGAAAATATCTCAGTATATTCTTTTATACATACACATACAGACTTCTGTAAGACAAATGTAACTTTCGGGTTTGAGGTGGGGATTTTTGTTTGTTTGTTTGCTTTTTTAAGGTTTCTCTTTGATTCCACGAAGTTGATATTCACTGTTTTAATTCTCAGGTTTAACACTTCCACGGCAATTGGTCTAAGGAACAAGCCATTTAAAGATATTTCCCTTAAGCATTCAAACCTCCCATATAAAGTCTCAAATTCTAAGCACAAAGGGAACACTGACAGACAACACAACAGACTGAAAACTTGCTGCTGCTGCTAATTATTATTTTATAAAATAAGAAATTCTACCTTTGGATTATTTGTGGAACTTCTCAGTTTTATGCTGTGCCCAAATGTCAGGTTATAAAGCAGCTGGTTAATGGTACTATTTCTTTCTACTGCTAAAGCAGAATTAAGCCAATATTAGGCTCTCTGTGATAGGTGATATGCATATTTGTACATGATTTAAAGGTGTTAAGAACTTCCTGGAAGAGGATGCACTGATACAGAATATAATTTGTGTTTCAGGGGCACTTAGAATTTCCAAACAAAATCAATGACAGAGTCAGATAGCAACAGCAAGAATTGGTGCAGGACCTTCTCTGCCATAAAACCATATTTTACCTGATACACAAAAAAGGCAAGACCAGGAAAGGACTCTATTCAAAGTGGAAAAGATCAAGTTTTAAGCTAAATAAAGGACTTTGGTCTTGCAAAAGTGAATTCATTTCCTATTGATCCAAAAAGCCCAAGGCATAGAATTTTTTAAACTTCCTTTCAAGTGACCAATATCTCTTAATGGTTCATGTGGTTTTCCAAACCTTTAGAGAATTTTTTTTTCCTTTTAACACCTGCCCAACTGTGGAGCTACAAGAATTATTTTGTGCATAACTTCCTCCCAAGTCTGAATGCTTTCTACATGTGTTTGTCATGCACAGATGGACTTTCCATACAGCGATCTGGAAACTGCATCCTGGCAACAATTTCTGTCAGTCGTGAACTCTCAGTTATCAGTGCCTGGCATTCCCTCTGGAGTTCTGCTGCTGTTCAACAGCCATAAGGACACACTTTATTTAAATATCCTTCTGACCTCTCACTTTTTGGTCAGGGAAAGGGTAAGTGTAAGTCCTGTGAGGAGCAGCTGAGGGAGCTGGCGGGGCTCAGCCTGGAGAAAAGGAGGCTCAGGGGGGACCTTCTGGCTCTGCAAGTCCCTACCAGGAGGGGGGAGCCAGGTGGGAATTGGGCTCTGCTCCCAGGGAACAGGGACAGGAGCAGAGGGAATGGGCTCAGGCTGGGACATCAGGAGGAATTTGTGCCTGGAAAGGATGGTCAGGCCTTGGCAGGGGCTGCCCAGGGAGGGTTGGAGTGCCCAGCCCTGGAGGTGCCCAAGGCAGGACTGGGGTGGCACTCAGTGACAAGGTGGGCATCGGGCACAGGGTGGGCTCCGTGGGCTGGGAGGGCTTTTCCAACCTCAGGGATTCTGTGACAAGAGAACAAACAAGTCTCAAAAACCAGCACAGATTCAAAGAAACTCCTCACTTTGGAATTTGTTATTTTTGATAACACTACTTGGGCTCAGAATATGACATCAACCAAAAACCTGAAAATCAACTTTTATCAAAAGCCATGAGAGCTTCATGTGCTTCATTTTAAATGCAAGTTCAGTCTAAATATTTAAATACTTCCATTAATCCTATGCAATAGCAATTTATGGATTACACACAGCAATACCTACAATAGTCCTTGAGATCTGAAATTCCTTTAAAAATTCCAGGACTTACTTGTTCTTAACAGCACAAACACTTTGGTAATAATCTTATTCTAAACATCCAGAGTTTGCCAAACCTCATTTACTTTTAATGAGATGGCAGATATTTTACAGTGTGTAACATTTTTATACATTTTGTGATATAAAGGCTAATTACAGATTTGTGTTCCTTCTGTTCAGCGGGGAGTGCACACGCTCCTTGTAACATCATACTTGGAGGACTGCGACTACCCAATCCCCAAGGAAGTGCATTTCAAAATAGCAAATTATCTTTATTTAACTGTTTCAGAAAACCAAGGAAATGAGGATTTTCACAGCAGCTTAATGAGGGCTTTTTTCCCTTCAGTGCAGGGCAAATGACAGCTTGGCTTTCTCGCAGGACCTCAGAGTTGTGCCACTGGATACCAGGACACCCAAAGGCCATCAGTGCAGAGAGCTCTGAAATGCTGTCAAAGAAAATGCCACTTAATCCTTTGCTGTTTCCCCCTCCCCTGAGAAATGTTTGTGTTTCAGCAGTTTTTATTGGGGTGGGATGGGTGGGGGAGAAGATGAATAATTTGGTTTTCTCTCACCCTTGCTGGGATGGAACATCCATCAAAGAACTGTAAGAATGTGCTGCAAACCCAAATGTCCAGAGCAAAACATTGAGGTGTACAGTGGGCATGTGCCTGGGCAAATATCCAGGATATGAGCAAAATAAGACATCCCTTTTTTTCTTTTTTTTTTTTCATTTATTATATGTTCCTCTAATATCTGCCACAAAAGGCTCAGTCATCCCGTTCTTGAAAAGACTGGTTATAACAAAAAAATTGTCTTGAATGTTAATATAAAATCATTGCCTCCAGATATCTTATTTAGCTTTGGCCATTTTAGATCTCCAAATCAAGGAATTCCATTTAAATTCCTTAGAGAATGGGATCTATTGCTTTCATCACCAGCATCAAAGCCTTACTTCCACAATCTGGCAGTGCACATAAGCTGCTAGACTTCTTGAAATGTTTATTTTTCCTTTAAGAGGCTTCCATTCCCCACTCACAAAAGAAGTTCTGATTTTAGGGCCAGATAAGGATTTTTCCCATAATCATTCATTAATCTTCAGAATCACCCCAAAATTATCACGAAATCAATGACTTAAATGTTATTTACTAAGTCGGTATTTCCTTTTCACCAAGTCCAAGGAAATTATAGAGTAACAGAGCATTTGCCACAGTAACATTTTCATCATAACTAACACAGGCTAATATTCTGTGTAAAATTACTACCATGAATTAACTTTATGTCTGTAGAAAATGAGATTGTATGTAATTACTGATTTCCATTCACAATAAACTAAGCAAATTATCTTCACAAACATAAATGCACCATAAATTTGTTTTGAGGCGTAATGAAGAAATAAATTTGTGAAAGAAATATGGACTGAATCTGCCAAATTATTGTAAATGATAGCTTCTTTAAAATTAAGGCATGTAATTGCAATTGGAAAATGTTATCCTCTTAATGGTTGTATTATTATTTAGGTAGACCAATAATCCTCTTTGCTGATGCTTCATTTCTAAACTATTGGCAGATTTTATGCATTTTAATATCAAAATGCCATGCAATCTATAAATAGAATGATTTACCATTTGCAGGATTAGGTTCGTCCTAATGAATTTTAAAGGATTTTAAAAATGGGGATAAAAATGCTTAGGAGAAAGTCTCACATTTTTTCTTCTCCTATTATTTAACTGAGTGTACTCATTCAATAGACAAGATTGTTTTAACATATGGTTCCCCGAGTTTAATGTTAATGAGTGGAAATCACTGTACTGAATATGACATTTTAAATCAAATAAAGCGATCGGTTTGATGATGTTTTAACAATTGCACATTACATCCTGCAATAAAACTGCAAAGTTACCTTCTTTAAAATGCCACCGAAATTTAAACACTCGTATTGTTTTAAGGCATCGTTGTTATTTGACATTTCCAAAGCATTAAATCCTCTTTGATATGCCCTCTACCTTGTTGATGACCAGGCATTTTAAGACATTGCTAACAATTTCAGCTGTTTCCCATCCTTGTGGTTACCTCATCTCATCCCTGCAGGACCTTCCACCTCCTCTTTCCATCTTTTGCACCCACCACGACTTTGCTTTTGGGAAAGGGCACTCAGTGAAACTAAACTGCAAGAGAGACACAGAAACAAAGCCTTAGAAAGCTTGCCTTTCTCACACCGATGCAGGTTGGAATTCTCTAAAAATAAAATCGATCCTATTACAGAATTTCTCTACTTTAAAGGGAGGGAAGGCCACGGTAATCTTTGTCTGCCACCTAAATCAGCTTAGACCAAAGCAAGTCCTTTATGACTGAATTGTGGGAATTTCATTCCTTCCTAGGTCCTCTGGCACCACACGTGGGAGGAGGGAGAAGCCTTCCTCGCTGCCCATGCTGGGAAAACACAGATGCAGTCGAGCAGGGAGTGGCTGCAGCTTGCACTTACCCACTGCCAGGTAGGCTAAGGCAACTCCACCACATCAGTCATGCAACATAACATGGAGCTAAGTTGTGGTTGGGAAGAATCAGCTTTGCTTTGTACTGTATTTTTGCAGGAATAGAAGTTTTTTCAAACAAGCAGAGTTGCAGCAAAAGAAAGGTCACGACATCCAGCTCTGCTGGCCATGGTTTCCAAGCTGAAGATAAAGCCAATCACAAACCCTTGTCCAATGTTATGGTGATGATCTAAAACATTTTAGAAAGCCAATTTTATGTATTTATGCAGCAGGCTCTAAATCGATGGCAAAGTTGTCCTTTCTTGTGTGAACGAAGACTCAATACTCTCTTCATTCATTATTTTCTTAAAAAAATTACAGATGTCCAAGTTTGGGCCTCACACTGTATAGTGAAAGCACAGAGTAGAAAACGGTGGCCTTGAATTTTTTCACCTGAATAAAAGTAAAGACACTACACAACAAGCTTTTTTGTTCTACAAATGGGAAATGCTATTTCAGCAGATGTTTCCTGCATGACAAAGCAAACACACTGAAGGCTCGTCCCTCAGGTCCCGGGGCTGGGGCTGCAGCATCCCAGGACACAGAGCTGAGCTCAGCTCCCAGCCCTGAATTCCTGCCTTTTGCAATGAGAAAACACTCCAAGTGGCAACAGCTGAGTTAATGCTCCTGCCAGCTACTACATAAAGCACTGGTAGTAAAACAGAGTGTGCTGAGATTCCAGCATAGTAAATTAGCCTGTAATGAGAAAGTGATTCTCACTCATCCAGCTAATCTAGAGAGATCTAGTTCTTTGCTGCCTGCCCTAGGCAGAAAAAGAGGGTTTGGATCCTAATATGAAATCATTAAGTCAGTTTGGGTTTGGATTTTGTCAGACAGTGTTGGAAGAACACAAGAAGAAAGTGGGGATCATCAGTAATTAATATAATAACAGATAGTAAGTGGAAGTCACCTGCCAGGGAAGGGAGAAGGACAAGCACGAGCCACTGAGCAGTTTCATTTCAAGTTTATTTCATTGTTCACAGAAAACTCGATAAACTCGAGAAGAAGAGTAATTTAACCTGTAAATAACTACTCATCCCATATTAACAATGTGGGTTCACATTATATACGAACCCCTCGGTGCTCACTGGCATTCCCAGTTTGGCTGCTCCCATCATAGCCACTCAAATAGCAAGTTCCTGCTGCTCTGACAAAGCTCTTTGACTCTGGGAATAACCCCCTTTACCAAGAGAAGGGGGTGGAAACTCCACATTGGGCATCTTGCTTTGCTTTTTGGGAATAAACTACTCCAATGACAATTTCTAACTCCTTTATACAAACTAAATCCAGATGTTTTAAACCCTGAAATCAGGCTGTGGTTCAGTCTCAAAATCCCCGAGCAGAGTGGACTGAAGACCAAAAGGTTAAAGACAGGCTAATGCCTGAAGAGTTATCAGAGAGGAAAGGGCACTTCCTATTCAATTCTTGCTACCCATCTCTGATAAAGCTACTTAAGGGCTCATTCTGCAGAGAAAAAAACTTTTCATTTACCAAATATTTGAAGAGGATTCTACAGTGTAATTAATAAATTAATATTTTCATGGGTTTGGGATTCTGGAATGGCAGTAAGTACTTTAAATTAGAGTTACTGCTCATAAATGTAATTTAGTCCCAAACCAGGTATTTTCTATTCCATATGCAGGAAACCCAAGAGATATCTTTGAGACCTTGTAGATCATCTCAGTCCTAGAGGGCTTCACTGCAGAGCACCATAAATTACCACAGTCCTGAAGTTCTATTCTAAGCAGCACAGAACCACAACGACTTGCATAAAGTAGAAGAGAAGTAGAGACAAATATTACTTTCCCTGAGGAATCTGGGAGGATAGCTTAGGATATCTCCTCTGTCTTCTTTTTCTCCATGTCCAAAGGGTGGGGAATGTACATGTGAGGCTGTTGCAGGACTGATTAATCCATCAGTGCTCACAGAGAGCTGCATCCTGAGCATGAGGAGGATGCCAAGAACCCGTAGAGTTACTGTTCCCTGTGTGTGCAGGGGAGGGATGGAGGGAATGTGCTGCTGGGTGAGAGAGAGCACCTCGACCCAGGTAATTCACCTGCTGTTGGCTCTTATTTCAGGCTGCTACAAAACAAGACAGCGAGGGAGAAAGTGAGTGGGAAGTTGTATTACTCAAGGAACTTTAAATGCTTTCTTAGAAGCTTGAGAGTTGTGGTTCTGAATGAAGCAATTCTGGAGAAAGGGCAAGAGGGGAGAAAAAAAATAATTATAAGAAACAATTCCTAGACACAAAATGCATCTCTTCCATGAAACAATGAACAATAAGCTGAAGAGCACCACTATAGTAAGACATGTCTGGCACTTGGGCACATTTCCTTTTCTAAAGAATACCTAAGAAAAGCTGAGAATTTATAGAAATGTTATTAAAAAAAACACAAATAAAACAAACTAAAAACCCAACCAAACAAAACCCCAAATCAAAAACAAACAAACCAAAACACTACAAAAATATACATGCTCAGAGAGTCTTAAAAGATACAGGCAATGTCAGGAAAAGCCATCTCAGCAGCATCTGCCAGCAGTGAGTATTTATTTCTCTCTTTATTACACAACAATCACTGGAGTTTAGAAAGACAAGCCACAGACTGATAGTGGAGAGTTGTGGTGCAAAAATGCCCAATAGTAGGGAAGGACATTCCCAGGGTAACATCTAATCTGAGGACTGCACCAAGAATGTTTCAAGAAGAGCTATTCCTAGTGGTGTTGACAGTGTTTTTCCTACAAAACCCAGTGTAAATAAGAGTAGTAGAAAATAAACAGCAACTATTGGTGATGTTAAAGGATTTTTCCAAGAAAAAATTGCCTTATTGAATGGAAAGCTGGACTTTTATCTATAAGAGTTCATAATTACAGTCCAATCTTTTATCTGGCTGGCTTTCTCCACTGCATATGTAAAATTCAATTTTAAAAGTGAAAAAAAATACGAAAAAGGTTGGAGGGATAGATCTCAGAAAATTAATCCCAGAACATTATCTCATCTCTTGCTCATGATGTAGACTCTGATTACATGATCACATATTTATGTCCTCAGCATCTGAGGCTTGCCATCTTGATCAAATAAGTTCCCAAATAGCTCAAAGGCAGAGCTAAAAAAACTTCCAGCTTCACTGAAAGAATTGATAGTATCAAGTAAATGAGGCAGGAGCATTATAATGAAAAAAAAAGCTTGCAGATCATCACCTCTGCTTCAAATTACAGCCCAAATCTGGCAAAAAAAACCAACCCAACAGAGAGACATGTGCTGACTTACCTCCACAGGCATTCTGGCTTTAACAGGAATCCTGAAAAGTTGGAATCTTCTGATTTGCAAGCTCGGGAATGATATGTGGAATGACACAGCTCTAACCCAAAGAGGTTGTTTTCGGGATATAAAATAGCTGAGGCATGTTCAAGGAGCCAGGCATGGCTTTGGGTCACACATCTGGCTCATTTTATATTGGATTCTATTTAGTGAATGAACGAGGGGTCTGATAACAGAGCTGGAGAATAAAAATAAAGAAAAAAAATTAATGAGTAAAGTTACTGGAGTACAAAACTTCAGTGATTCCCACCCAGGGAAACATCTGGACCAAATGCATACGTGGACTCCAATGTCTTAAATTGCTCCTTCTCATACAGGAAGGAGAAATATTTTTTTTCCTGATGGGAATTATAAAATTCCCAATTTAACAGAGATACTAGAGGGCAAACAACTCATTTTAATGCAGAAGATACACTAGGGAGAATTGACTACGAAAACAAGGAGTATTTCAAAACTTAAAAATTATGTTCAATCATTACAATGTTGAATGAAAGCTGAAAGAAAGAGAACACCTCCTCCACTTCATCCCTCCATGGACTTATTATTTCCCTCCAGCTCCGTATAGACACTAGAGTCACAAAACAAAATAAGTTTCAAGAATGAGACAGTTTATACACACAAAAACCCCCCTTTGTGGTAAGTGCCAACAAAGAACACATTGTACATTAATTGCTGGTCTCTGAGTCCAGACCATCTGTCTCTCGCTGTAATGAAGGCTGGCAGCACTGCTGCTATTTGCTCAGTGACTAAAATTGGGGCTGAACTGAGCCCTCCTCACTGTCTTGTTACACTGCCAGCTTGACTTTTGCAAGCACAGGTACAAAAGCAGAGCACAGCCACTGCCTGAGCCTGCTGCAAGGTGCCTGAAGTGGAGAACAGAGGGTATTAGCAGGGATAATGAGGGAGCAGTGAACCCCCCAGCCACACCTGAAAGCAGAGAGCTTTATGCCTGCTGTGCTTCCACATGGGGGGAATGTTCAGTGCATATGGCAGGAGCTGCCTTGGAGCATTGCTGAGCCACGGAGGGGGAGCAGCCTCAATCCACTGCTAGAGCTTGGAAATATATTTGTACTTGTGCAGATGACAACCATAAGAACTCTTATTGGACTGCTGTTTGTAAGCAGCTATGAAAGTTTAAGCGATCCCAGCTTAAATACAAGGAAAATGAAGTACCAGCAAGCTGGGCAGCAGCATCTGATATTAAAATAGCCATAAGTCATATGCTCCGCTCTGCAGGAGCAGAAATGTAAGCAAGGGAGAGATTGCATTTGCCATTTAATGTCAATACACAAGAGCACAACAGTGCAGGCAGCTCGTGGCATTTCCACTGCAGCATCCACAGAAGTGGCATGGCATATCCCCAGAACTCAGGAAGAAATGCTCTTGCTTGGAGGGTTTGAGGAGCCAGTGCAAGCACACAGCTCCCTCCTGCTCTGTGGTGCCAGCCAGCCCTGCAGGGTGGGCTGTGAGCAATGATTGCCACACTCAGGCTCTGTGGCCAACTCATCTCTGGGCTCAGGCTCAGCCCGAGAGGAGGACGGGAGCTCTCCTTGAGCGTGTGCCTTCCCTCCAGAGAAAACACGAATTGCCTAAAAGGCAACAAGGTGCAGGGAGGATCTGTGCAGCTGATTTTTGAAGGCAGATCTGCCTGCAGCTCCTTGGCACCACTGTGGTTACTCCTCCTGCTAACACCAGCAGTTTTAGGACGTGGGTGGCAAATAAAGAATAAGGCGTTTTCGTAGCTGTGTAATTCACACAGCTCTCTGAAAGGATGTGGCCGTGTTGCTGCAAAGCTGCTCTTTGGAAAGCTGGATTCATCAGTTCCTGGCCTGCTGAGGAAGACTGATGACTTGTCATTATTTTCTGGCTTCAAAATCAGCTGGGAGAGGATAGACATTCTGCTGATTTCCAGATTTTTCCCCAGGAAATCTGTCCTGATCTCAGAAAGTTCTTTTTATTCTTTTTCTTTTTTTTTCTTTTTTTCCCCCTTCTTTTTGTACTGCCAGAATGTTATGAAGCACTCAGGTATTTGGGATTCTCAATAACTCAGTGACATGGAGAGGAAATATTTTTCACCATTAACTAAAATCCTGTGAAGAGATTGTGACAGGTGGAAGTGATTGAACCTATTGCTATAGGGAAAGGTCAATTCATTTATAATGATTTTTCATTCAAAAAAATTAATTATTGTCTGTTGAAGATACCATTGGGGGTTTAAAGAGGATTTTTTCCCAAAGTCAGGTGGAAAAGGTATTCCTGTACTCCAGCCAAAAAGCTGGAGGTAGTCAGTCATTCTACTCAATCTATGAGCCTTTTTGCATTGATTCAAACTGATCGGCTATAACATTTAATGCTTATTTAATTTTCCAGAGTTCCCTTCTAACAGGGGTACAGGTTTTGTAAGAATTGGGATGTTTGCCATTGTATAATTTTCATTTCATAAAAACAGACTCACAGAAGGTGCTGAAACACAGGAGGTTCTCCTAGAACAACAAGAACCACTTTTCACTGTGAGAGTGACCCAGTGCTGGCACAGGTTGCCCGGGGAAGTTGTGGAGTCTCCACCCTTGGAGATATTCAAAAGCCTTCTGGTCCTGGCAGCCTGTTCTGGGTGACCCTGCTTGAGCAGTGGGGTGGGAGAAGATGACCCCCAGAGGTGTCTTTTGACCTGAACCATTCAATGAGCCTGTGATGCAGGGTCTGGTTTCTGGAGGCACCCCTGCAGCCAGCCCAGTGGACACTGGCTGTGTGCTTGTTCTCACAGGGAGCTTCACCCCAGTGACTCACCTCAGCAGTGTGCACCTGCATCTGTCACACTCCAGAATAGCCCACCCCTGACATATTCTTTAACATATACAAAATGTGGTTTATTTGCCTTCCAAGCATGCCACAGATCCCAGTGGAAATAGGGACTCAGGAGAAAGGCAGTGCTCCACTTTGGTCATCTAAATATGCTTTCCACGTAGCCAACTCAGATGCTGAGGCTCAAACCTCACTGCTGAACACCTCTCTATGAGTAAGTGAATTCTCACCCCAACCACTGCAACAATACAAATGTTGTCCTGCCCTTTAAAAACATCTCTTGAGTTTGCAAACTGGTCTGAATCATCACCTCTATTCCAATGGGAAAGCAAGATTTACCCCTCCCCACATTCCTCTTGACTTCTGGTGTAATGGTCTAGAAAATGACAACACAAGAGCACTCATCCTCTTTTGGCAAGAGGAGCAGGAACAGTGGGTCAAAAGTTCCCAGAGAAATCAACAAAATTGTAACTTGCCAACAGACAAAACAAATCTATTTTTCCGGGCTGCCTGTTCTTCCATAGTGTGATTTAAATGAAATCCAACAATAGGTAACATTTTGAGATGTCTGCATGAGCAAAACGTTGTGGCCTGCTTTGCCCACCCTGGGACTGTAGCAGCTGATAATGGAGTCAGCCATATAATACTGACTCCAGATATATTTGAGCACTGTCTGCAACCTGATTGTGCATGACTTTCGGAGACCATAAGCTATGAAAAGTACGTTTGATGCAGCCTAAAACTCCCAATCTTTTTCATTTCTATAGTTTCATAGTCTTGCAAGCTTGAAAATTCCTGAGAGAGCATGTGGTAACACAAAAAAAAAAAAAAAAAAGAATGTAAGTAACATATTCTTGAAATTGGTGCCAGCCCAGTGGGACTGAAAATGTGTTGTGCAAAGGTATAGGAAGCAAACAGTAGTACGAGAATGGCCTTCTTTTAGAAAGTTGGAAGTTCAACATCTCTGCATGAGACAATGGAAAAACAAGAGGAGAAATATGAAGGTACCTAATGGATGTCACTGAAATCTTCAGCCTGACCCAAGGACCAGAGTCTCATGTGCTTTAGGACACTGCAAGACTTCCACTAACAAAGCAGAAATAAACAAGGAGGATGTGAATTTGCACCCAAAGCTGCTCTGAAATGTTCTGGCAGAACAAAGTGACATATTTCATTATTTCTTAATCCTCTGCAATTGTGGCCTGCAGCCAAAAGGACAGTCCCAGTTTCCAGAACTATGATTCACACTTCTAAGTGACAACCAGCCCTAAACCAAAAGTTCTTCCAGTTTCATGCACTTGTACCTGACTCCACAGACAGGGAATTCCCCTGATTACAAGGTTTAAAGGTAAGGCTGGAGAACAACATTTGGTAGCACCTTACAGCAAGTCAGTAATGCAAAGCTGTGTCTGATCTAAACTACCTATAACAACCCCTAACCTAAATTCATTAGCTCCTTCCTTGTAATGGAACTAAAGCAGTATTACAGAAGTCATACCAGCATAGCTGTCTGAATATGTTGTTGAAATAGAACAAACTGACCTTGTTTCCTGAACAATCCATTCTACATATTACTTTGGAATGAGTTCTTGACGTAGAAAGGCCGAATAATAGTCAAACATACCTCTGCAAAAGCAAAGACTCAAATCATTTTCCTATTATCTCCATTACAATCAAATTGTTTAAGAGCAGTATCTCTTAAGGATGATAGAAATGCATATTTTGATAGATTTCAAGCCCTCTCCAGCAAGGTCATTTCTAAATGGAATGAAATACACCCATTACAGTTTTCTGGTAGTCAGAGCACGATTTTTACACCAGGCAAAAGCAGCGCTGGTCCTGACTTGAACAACAGTGGGGGCAACAAAGGCAAAGAAACATTTCACCCTCGCTTGTACTCCCTGCTAAGTGGCTTTGGGGAACCACAGGGCTGTTCCCTGAAAAGTTCCTGTCTGTGACTGCTTGCCAGGAGGAAATTGTATGGCAGCTAAACTACTGTACAGATGTGCAGGACCAGCCAAAAAAAGTCTCTGACTTCCTGCAAGGAAGGGATTCTTCCCTGTCTTAAAGAGGGATGCCATGGATGTGTTCCCTCTGCACGCCAGATTGTCCATTCAGGCAATGCCTCCGGAGCAGTGTCTGCAGTGCTCAGTGGAGCAGGGAATTCTCTGCTGGGAGGGAACAATTAGCAATTACAGTAAAAACTCAGAGAGGCCGATGCAAAGAGGAGGGAGTAAAATTTCCTTCAAATTAAATTTCAGCAATTTTTCTCCGGTGATTCTTCCACCATCCCCCAGAAGTGTGCAGGCAGTATTTTTATCTGAAGTCCCAAATCTCAACCAATCAGACCTTGAGAAGGTCAAAAACTATTAAGATTTTCTGTTCCAAAGTACCAAAGTTGTGAAAAATCTGCATTAGGTAACAGTTACAGCTTAGTCAATAAAACCAAAGTATAGATATTTCTACAACTCTATGTAGTTGATTCCAATCTACCTGGAGGAATCTTAATCATATTTACATAATCTCCCATGTATTCATGAAAATACCTGTGTACTATTAAATTTTGGCATTATCTAACATTAATGTTAAGTCATTAATATATCAGTGAGTACCTGAAATACATGTGTTTTCTTCATAAATTTATGGGTACTAGCAAAAACATGGCAGAAGTTCAGTACAAACTCTGGTTTGCAACAAATTCTTTGACTAGTAAGCACATAAAGACAAGAATAAATGTACTCACACACACAAACGAGGATCTCTTCATCATGCTTGATCATGAAAAAATAGCCTATCCTCTCTTTAAAAAATGAGGTTTCTGCAAGTTCTTTTTAGCTAGATTTTTTTTCTGCTTCATAATGAAGGAAAGCTTATTTATGTAAGTAGCTTAGTGGACTATTTGCATGATCATCCTTATTGACATCCCTGAGAATTCACAGACTGACTAGGAGCTCACACTACCACTCTCTGGCTCTCAGGGGCACCTGAGTCATGGAGATAGTCCAGCTTTATCTCTATCTTAATTTCTGACCAAGCAGGGTATAAGCCTATCCCCCTCCAAAAAACCTCCCCCAAACCACCAGTGAAACACATTAGCACCTGACTGTGACAATAAATGCTGCTCTGCTGTGTCTCTTAGGGACCAGGATGGTGCTGTGCTGTGCTCAGAGGAGAGGCAGGGCTGGAACCCACCTCCTGCCAGGTGATGGACTCCAGAACACTCCTCCCACTCCCTCAGATGAAGCTCACCCTTCGCTCTGATTGCAGGTACTCCGTGCACATTGTGTTCTGTGGTTCACACAAGCTGCCCACCCACGATGTCAAATAAGCTCACTTACAAGCTTTGAGCAAAGCTGCTCAAGCAGTGTGATGGATAATCCAGCAGTTCTGGCCAGCCTCTTAATGAATAAATGCTGAGCCCGTGCAGTGGCACTTGGGTGACGTGCTCTTCCCAGCTTGGCCGTGGCCAACACCAGCCTGTGGTGGCAGGCAATCCAAATGCAGCTGTTCAACAACACCACAGTGCCCAATTGACGTGGGGGTGCACGAGGAGAATGACTGCACACAGCATGCATCAATCACCTGGCAGCACAGAAATATGGAGTCATTGTAATAGAACAATATCACATGATAAATACCTTCCCCCTCGAAGTCCTTGTGCCTCAGCGTTTAGAGATGATGTATGGCCAGAGTTCACCTTGACATTTTTCCCCTAGCAGCAGACTATTGTCCTGTGACATTTTTCTTTGAAGACATATCAGACAGAATTTTTTTCAGGAAGAATCTGAATGAACTTTTACACTCAACAATCCTTGTGAGTCCCTTCCATCTCAGCATATTCTGTGATTCTGTGACTCGTGAAAGGAAAGAAACTACTATTTAAATGAGGAAGTTCAGACTAGGCATAGCTTTTTCTACTAAAGTTTCTAATAACAGGGTGAGTTTGGCTCCTTTTCCACATGTAGCATTTACCAATGTTTTCTCAGACCCCGCTTTAGCATACTTTTTCCCATCTTCCTCTGCATGTCCCCAGGATCTCTTCTGCTAATTCCTCTGAGTGGAGATGGTTATCCCTAGGACGGGGAAAATAATTCTTTGTAGAACTCAACAGTTGGTTGTTTCTTATGGGGGAAAAAAAAGCTGCTTATTCTCTTACATCTTTGGAGTGTTTGCTCCAAACAAACACGAAGTGGTGGTTGTGAGGGAAGGAAGAAGCTCATTGATGTAGCTTCAGCAGCTTACAGAAGGCAGACTCTGAAGGAACCTCAGAATTCATGCCTGTAGGATCATCCTTTCCAAAAATTACAACTCCAACACCTGCCTATCAGTTTCTGATCTACAGTACACAAAATGCCAGTGAAAACCACGTTACTGTGACATAAGGCCGTGAATTTTGCTTTTTTTATGAGGTGTGGGGACACGATGAAGAAGCTCCATCACAGAGCATTGTTACATGTCTGTGGACTGGAGACACATCACTGTGGTGACACGGCATAAAAGCTTTAAGCACTCTTGTGCTGTAAGCAGTAAAGAAGAAGACTAATGAGGTTCTCTCAAAAGTATGGCAGTGAAACTTTCACATGGCTTCACAACCTCCTGAAGTTTTTGGGACTTGCTTCCCAGAGAAAGTAGAAAGAGGAGTTTTAAAAGCAATTGCATGAATGGTGTTTTTCATTTCTCACCACCTGTGCTGGCTTTCTATTCAAGGCTCAAAAGCTTATGGATTGGTGAGGAGGCAAACAACAAACACCTTTTAGCAGCCTTAAAAAGAAAGTAGCAAAGCTTAAACCCTCTCACTGTTTTGTCAGCACAGAGTTGCTTTTCTGAATTACAGCACAAAGCCCAGGTGAGAGCTGGAGCTGAAGTGATCAAGTGTGCATGGCAAATGCAGCTGATGGCAAGGCACTGCATTCTGTGGCATGAACTCCATCACTCAATGAAAGGTAATCCTGAAATGTGTGGTATGTATGAACACATTTTTAAATTCAGAAGGGCTTGAAATAAGAAGAAAGGCACTGAAGCATTTTAAAGATGTTGAAAAAAAAAACTATTACACGCTGAAGTTCATTACCACTGGTAATACAATTGGATTTCACAAAACCAGTTTGTAAATAATTGCATATGAACTGCACATGGTTGCTCACAGTTTACACATGATTACAGTTTGATTGCAGAGACAAGCATACAAACAATGAGCTCAATTTCCCCAATAGTTGTAGACGTTTTGCAAATGGGTTCTGTTTACTTAAATCCATTTGGTTAAATGTACTCAGTAAATATTTTTCAGTTGTGAGCCCATGCAGGATCCTCGGTGAGGGTTTTCCACAGTTCAGTGCTCAGACCTCAGCAGAGACTCTTTTGTTACCTTTAGACTCCCTTGCTTTTCATGTTTTGTTCCTTCCTCTCATGTCTCTGTCTTTCTTTTTTGGGGACTGATCAAAAATCCATTACAGCCAAAGGAGAGACTCACAGCAATGGGTTACGTATCAGGCTATTATGTTATAAACTGGTACCAGGGGAGACTCGCAGCAATGGGTTATGTATCAGGCTATTCTCTTATAAATGGTACCAGGGACAATGGCATAGAATTCACATCTCTTTCCAGTGACAGCTCCCTGTACTTTGTGGTGTCCTCCTGCAGTGCTGCACGAGGGGACACTGCCTGTCCAGGAGGGTGAATACGGATGCTGGGAGAACTGCCAGGGCTTTGAATAAAGTTAGGTTCAAGTAACCAGTCAGTCTGAGAATTCTCAGAATTATTTGCTCAGAATGCATCAGTCTTTTCATATTTCTTAAGCCTGTCACATTAGTCTGGAAACCACTCAATTACAGGCTCTATCAGGGCTACTGAAGCTGCCATTTCCAGACTCAAATGACACTCTCAGAGAGAGAAGCTTTCCAGAACACTCAGTGCTTTTCCATCTGTGGTGGCAGCATGGTGAACACACAGCCTCCAGAGACCACAGTGACCCTGCCCAGGTCTGCCAGGAGATTTCTGCTACCCAGGGTGGTGCCAGAACTTCAGGCAGTCATTAAACATAACACCTGTTACACCTCAGGCACACAGGACAGAAGACACTCAATACCAAGGAATCTGAGCGGGGAAAAATTCAGTCACAAGTTTCTTTTAAATGGGGACTGGAACGGGGCAAGGCAAAGGTTTTATTTCCCTCAGCAAATTTATTCATATGCCTTTTTTAACTCCTCTCACAAAATGAGTAAATTTGGAAAGGTAAGTAAAGCCACCCCAAGGAAGGACAGCTGGGTACCCTGTTCTTGATTTACACAGGCAGTGTAAATGTACCCCTTAGGCGGGGATGGAACAGGAGGAGGTGTCTCTTAGTGGATAAGCTTTTGCTTTTGTCTCACATTGCTTTTCAAAACACCAGTGAGAACAAACAGTCCTTTCGAAAGTGCTGAGAGAACCACAGTCCTAAAAGAACATTTTAGTGAGAGGTTTAAATGAAAGAAAAATACCCTTTTGTCTCCCCCACCACAGTTTCTTTGTTCACATAATTAGCAAAATGAATCTCTGCCTTAGTTGGAGCGTGTCACCCAACAAAAGCCCCCGATGATGCTTAATAACAACACCCCTCTGGGACAATGGTGCCAGTAGGCAATGTTAAATTGACAGTCTGCCCCATTCTTGTTTACAGTACATCCAAAAGCTATAGACACTTCTCAAAAGGAAGAAAGTCAGTGGCTTACAGCTCTATGTAATATCTCAGGCGATAATAAAGGCCATCTCAAGACTATAGCAGGCAAACATAATTCCCCTGAACTTAATGAAATTGTGCCTGTTTATACCAGCCTAGAATTTCATTCAGCATTGTGTTTTTGAGGTATGACTTCACAGTATGCTTCTGCTGCCTTCCAGTCATGCAAAGAATGTGGTCATTATTAGAGCTGGATATTATTTTATTTTTTTTTAAACAGAGAGAATTATTAATTAGAAAAAATGCCCTCACTTTCAGGGGCACCAGAAAATATTCTTGTTAAAAATGAAAAACAACTTCACTATTAATTATATCCACTGAGACCAACACTGTAGCAAAAT
This sequence comes from Xiphorhynchus elegans, assembly GCA_013401175.1. Lineage (NCBI taxonomy): Eukaryota > Metazoa > Chordata > Aves > Passeriformes > Dendrocolaptidae > Xiphorhynchus > Xiphorhynchus elegans. The sequence goes on from VZUH01001796.1 coordinate 71,197, forward strand.
GCCAACCATAACTTATTAATTCAAAATAGCTTGTAGGATTATTAAAGATCATTCTTGCAATAATTTTCAGGTATTCTGAAGTTAATACCTTTTATCTGGTACAGTCACTTGTGTGTTTCATACGAACAAAGAAATCTTGTCATTAAACCAGAACAATAAATTAATATTTTTCTTTGTTTTTGCCTTTGTGAACTCTGATTAATTGAAAATGAAGGTTTACTTTGAAAAACCTGAATGAATAGGAAATACTGAAAATAATAAGGTGCACTCAGATTTCTTTTGAAAACAGCTACAGATTCTGGGTACACTGAATTTGGATGCCTAGCTTAACTGCATTTATTAATATCTTTAACTGGATACCTTTTCCAGGTTCTCTACATTGGGTATCCAGACACCCCCTTGAATCCAAAAACACCCTGACTGCTTTCCTTGACCATTAATTTGGGGCATGAGTATTTCTCTTGCTCAGATGATACAAGTATGTACAGTTTATGCTTTTCCTTCTTCATCATCCCTTAAAGCCCAATTCAGCTGCCAAAGTTAAGGGGGATTTCATGCCCCTGGTCCATGCCTGCATTTTTTCCCACGTGTGATCACTGAAATCAGATATTCTCTTTATTAGGTTGTGCTGCCTAATCCAACAACAAAAGGCTTATTTATTTTGTCTATTTCTGTCTGGGTGAGTTTCTTTCTTTATTTGGGGTTTCTTGTTTGTTTCATTTTTTTGTTCGTTTTGTGTTGGTTTTGGGGTTTGAAAGAAAACTAACAGAAAATGAATGATGCATTATAGAAAAAGGGTAGAAATTCAAAGAAGAAGTGCTGAGCAAGCTGGTTCAACAGGTAACAAAGAATGCAGAAAAGGGAACAGACAGTGGAACACCTGATAAAAATGAAACACTTAAGCAGATATTGGAGGACTGAGAGACCTCCATGCAGGACCATCTGAGGAATGGGAAAAGTAAAAAAAAAAGAGACAGAAAAATAATGGGAATAGGGGCAGTGGAATGTTCTCATTGCAAGCTTCCAGGGGGATTCTTAATGACCTTGTGTATCTTGATAATTCTATCTAGATTTAGTTGTGCGAAACCAGCCAGCTTCTTCTTCAAAAAGGTGCTAAAACACAATAAGCAATGGCTTAGTACTGTGCAGGTAGAAAACACAGCATTAAGTGGAGGTTCCAGTCACTTGGGAGCAGTGTGAGTCAAAGCAGTGAGCACATTTTGCCCAAGAATTGTGCCAGATACATGATTTCATAACACACCAAGTCATTACTTGAGGAGATAGTGTTCTTCCTCTCATCAAATATTAATGATCATTTCAGGAAGTTTAAAAAATTGTCTCAGAGCAACTTCTCCCAGCCATTAATTAAAATAATGAGCACTATAATATTGAAAGTGTAATTCTCTTACATGTCCTCAAGTGTTTGCCTAGAAGTCTCTGTCTGTGAGAGGAAAAAAAATAAATCTGAAAACACAGCAAATTAAAAGTTGATACTTGTATTACTCCTGGCCAAGCTTGGGATTCTCAGCTTGCAAGTACAAAATTGGTTTATCTTCTTGAGACAAGATGCCACAAAGCCAGTGTATTTCTCAGCACCTTAACTCCCTGTCCCCACAACAGACACGATGCTCTCCATCTCTGTGCTTATCAGAAAAGATGACAAGTCACAACCCCCTGTGCTGATGCAGAAGAGCTGCATGTAAAGCCAGATTTTCAGCATTTGAAGATGGCATTGAGCAGCCTGCAAGGGAAATGGAGAAGGACCCTTCATGGACTGACATTTGGATACCTCAAGAAATTCCTCTCTGCTGCCATTTTATCTCTGTGGTTTTTAATCCCATGAGCATTCAGGTGACAGTGGGGGTCTGAGGACAGTTGACACAAAGGCACACAACTCTCTCCATAGCAATTCAGATTTAAGTACAAGGACTCGGAGAATCATCTTATCAAGGATGAAAAGACAACATCATGTGTCTACCTGTAAGGTTCATGATTTGTTGGGGTTTCTATTTGCCTTTAACAAACACACAAACCATATCTTTGGGGGAATTCAGATCCACGAGGGTGCAGCAATGGCAACCAGGTGGACAAGGAGCCCCACGTATCACAGAGGAGTTCTAATTCACAGGGGGTTTGAAACAGGCATAGGAAGAGCTTTCAAACCCCTCCTTAACAGAGGTGAACTTTGGTCTCACATATTGACTGTAACCATGCAGGGGAGGAGCTAATTATCCTGCATTTGCACTGTTAATTCAAATGAGAACATTCAGAATGGAACATCTTCAAAAGATGGAGTGAGAGAAAGCTCAGCTCAGGTGCTGTAAATACTCCTCCCACAGACTGCCAAGGGTATTTTAGTCCCCTTAGCTAAAGGGTGAAACTGAATTCCAACCATTTCCTTTCTTTACCTTTGCCTTTCTTGAGACACTTCAGTCTGAAGGCTTGTCATTGGACTCAGATGGGTCAGAAAGTAGGACACAGCTCAGGCCAAAATGCAGAACTCCAGTATTTGCACAGGGAACCTCTTTGCTGTGTGTGCAGTTCCCACCCTGCTCTTGTCTCAGGCTGGCTGTGGGAGAGCATTTCCTCCAAGTTCCTTGGGGGCAAGAGCCATCTCCAGTATGGTGAGGTCTTGCCAAGGTGAGACTGAGTGTTCTTACACCTAAAAGTGCAAGTGCAGCTTATAATTGCAGCTGCATTTCTGCTGTCTGCTGCTGACATGGCTAAGGAGAAGCAGAAATATTAAATTTATATGAAACTTCACCTTAAATCTTTGTTTTCCAAAGCTCTGAAAGTCCTGGGCTACAATAAGGCTCCTTTAAAACTGCACACTACATTAAAGCTTTGGCTACTTACAGCACAATGGGCTGCTCAGTGCTATTCCTGTAGCTCTCAAAAGTGTTGCTTCATTTAAATTGCATTTTCATTGGTGCTTGTTTTTTTCTGCCTTAATAATAACATGAAATATTTTTGAATAGAAAGACAAAACAAAGCCAAGAAGCAATCTGCATGGACACCACCCAGAGCATCTGTAACTATCTGCATTGTTCCAATGAGAAAATTAGAATGAAGAGAAAATTCTCTGAGTTTGGGTGGGGTATTGGGGTTTTGTGGTTTTGTTTTATAAGCCTGATATAAAAATGACTGAATTATCATGATAAGGCATCATCTAGCAAATCAAAGATGGTCTTTTCAGCAGGGCAGTGTCAGGCAGAGGTCCCAAGCCCCAGCTAAAAGATAACTTTCAAGAAAAAGTGAAAGGAAAAAGCCAAGTCGCAACGTAATGACACATATGAGGGCATTTTAGGTAGAATTGATAGCAGTTATTAAAAAAAAAAAACTCAGATCGTTCAGCCCACGGCTAAATTGAACATACGAGTTGTGAATGAAGCTTAGACTCAGGAGACAAATTAAGGTATGATGAAAAGGTCTGAGCCATCAGATAAGAAAACACAGTTTTATTTTCACTTCTAGTCATAATAGTGAAAAGCCACCAAATGGCTAAAAAGAGGGAGTAATTCCCATTCAAACATAAGCACAACTGTAGTGTTTGAATGCATTTTGTGCACTGACCAATATATATGAATGCAAAGTCTCCCCTGAATGAAAGACCCAAATGATCTGTCTGTAGTTTATTTGGCACAGTGTCAACATATTTAGCTTCAAAAATCCTGTGGTTGAGAAGGTTTCAGTGGGTTTTGGTTTGGGGCTTTTGTTTATTTTGGTGTTTTCATATTTAACCCAGTCATACATTATTAGACTGCCTCTATAAGAGTATGATGTGGTTGCAGGGCACATTACTGAAATTTTGCCAAAACCATGCAATAGTCTATACCAGATTTCATATGGGAATGTCTCAATTGCTTCATATACTGATCTTGGAGCAGGAATGGAATGTAATGAGGCAGTTCAGTAACAGCACATGCACAGTGTTACTTCAGCTCTACTCACTTGAGACTGAGAAACCAATGGAGTTCAGTAACAAAACATAACAAAAGCAAAACCAAAAGGGGTAAAAACAATAAAAATAACAAAAAAATAAATCCACAGACCCTGCATCTGTTGGTAGGTCAAAACAGAACTCCAGATGTGAAGGGGGAAGTTCATGACTAAAGACCCAGCCAGCTGAGAACAGAACATCCCCTGAAAATGAATGACTGAAACAGGCATAGAAAATTGTTTGGTTTGACATAGAAAGCAAATGGATGGAATTACTCACAAGTCTGAAACTAATATTTAGATGGTGAAATATTAGGGTGTATTAGCCCAGCTGAGACACTCCTCTCCAGCTATGTAAGCCAGAATTTCTGCCTTTTGATCTTATGCACCTGCAATTGGTGCATTAAGAAAGAGGCTGATTTTAAGGTAAATACAAGTTTCCTGGGACCACAAATACAGCTGACAACAGTGACCTTGAGATTTCTTATAAATAACTTGGGGTTCATGTTTATGCACGTGACACTGTTTACATCTTACTCATTATACCCCTTGTTGCTGTATAACCGAGCAGCAGGCACTGGAAATTCATTCAGTGGTGGAGTTTTGTTCCTCTACAATATCCTCACTGTTCTGAGCCCTCTTCTGTCTCAGAATACCTGCAGCTTTTTGTCTTCACTATCGTGGAGCTTCTGTAGGGGAACTGAGAGCCCCTACCCAGTAATGTGGGGACTGCCTACTGTCTTTATGGCTACCAACTTGATTTTCCTCCAGTAGAAAAGCCCCAGCCTCAGGATCCTATTGCCCAGGTCCATATGCCCCTCAGTGCAATGGCTTGTGTTGGAACAGCTTTTAAGAGCAGGTTCCCAAACACCTGTTTTCAAAATGTACCTGCAAATCTGTAGTACAAGTACCTCCAGTCCTGGTCATGGCCTGAAATTGTTAGAAAAGGGTGAGTTATGAAATACACTGGAGTTCACTGGATTTACCACTCAAATTATTCCCATTTCCAACTGAGTTCTGATGCAGCTGGCTCCTGAGAAAGGAAACACAGAGTTCTGGGTTCCTACTTTATACCCAGGTTCAACTCCTTCTATAAATCCAGATCTTAAGGGGTTACAGCTTGCAGACTCTCACTCAGTGATTCTTGATCATGAAGGTATTTTGGTTTCTAGGAAAGAGCCACACCTCCCTCACACCCTTAGCAAGTCAGACCCCTGTGTTGTACCCCCTCCCTTCTCAGACAATCGAGTACAAATCTCTCCAGTTACCAAGTGGAGAGTGAATAGATTGGATATTTATATGCACAAGTGACAACTGCTGGGGACAAGGATGGGAGGGAGGTTTGCTGCAGAATTTATAATGAAAGTGCATGTATCCTGCCCAGCTCAGAGCTGAAGGAATTACTGCCCCAAATTCCAGTCACATTCCACCTACAGGTGGGTGCACTACCCATTTCGAGATTCACACAGTAGTGTGGATAATTTGGGTGCCTACCTATCACTGGCTGAGAACTTATAAACCCAGCTGAGGTCCCTTTGCTCAGCTTCTTGTGGTGCACAAGGTCTTCCTGCTCCTCCCTGAATTTGCCAGCTCAGCCAGAACTGACTGATGGGGCTGTGCCTATCGACATATTCCTGCGTGTATAGAGGTATTTCAGAAAGGCTCTCACAGCTCACTGTTCCACAATGAAATCAGAGGCATTTGATAATTCTGCAAGGGCACGTGCTTGGTGTTTCAAGGTCAGGAACATCCTCAGCCACCTCACTAATGCAACACGGCAACACACATCTTTTGGGGCTTGAAGTTGTAATCTCATTTATTAAAACAAATCACTGAGCAGAACATGTTGTAATGAATATCAATATTTGCAGAAGATGGAACTTTCTTTTTATTTAGAAGAAAAAAGGTCGTTTTGACAACCTTTTCTAGAATATATCTTTTTCCCAATTTAGTTACTAAATCCTAGAATTCTTGCTCTCCAGAACATTGGCTGTAATGAAATTTTTAAGACAGCAAACAATTCTGAGCCAATGTTCATTGTTTTGATCAATTGCTTGCCTGGAATTTTATTTTTATGATAAATGTAGCCTCAAACTAAGGGATAAATGAGACCTAAACTTAGTTTTCATGTTTTTTGTTTGTCACTATGGGTTGTTTTAAACTTTAAAAAGTCATAACTTAGATCCAGTTACAGATGATTCAAATAAATGCTGCTGTATTGAGTTAGCAAGGTTTATTCCTTAACAGTTCCTTGTGATTTGCTATTTTGAGCATTTGCAAAAAATATATTTTTAAGAGTTTATATTTCAGATCCCTCTCTGGTAAACTCCATTGAAATTTATCTGCAATTTAACTCACATTTTTCAAACTATATAAACAATTAAATACATTATTTCCCATAACAGTCTGATTTGATGATTAATACACATCAGCTCTGATCCCTACTAGATCAGAAATACTGTTCTACTTAAAAACATTTGAAAAGCAGTGTTGTAAACAGCGAAGAGTATATCCATTATCCTATCACTTCACCCAGAAAATCCATTCCTCATTCATTTGGTTTCTCCAAACTGTTTATTTGAATTCTGCCATTCAGACTACTGAAACAAAACTCCCATAAATACTCTCTTGGTTTGAAGCATTCCAAGTATGGCTGAAAACACTTGGCCACTGCTATGGATCTTCACCACCCTTAGCCACCCTAAACAACCTCAAACCATAAATAGTTTGTGAAAATCAGAATGGCTGTATTGATTCAGCCCCAACATCCATCTGGCTCAGTTTGCTTTCTCCAACAGGGACCACAAACGGGTAGCTAGGAAAAAGTAAGAACAATCATTTGACACCTTCCTTAATATTCCTCTTCCTTACTGTCTCTGACCCTCCTTTGACTCGAGAAGTCTTCTGGGGCTGTTGTGGTTTGCTCATTTAGTAACCCACGAGTCTCCTTCAGTGCCTGCCTGATGTCCTGAGCCCACACGACACTGTGCATCCACAGCATTCAATGAGCATTTCCATTCATCTACAAGCTGTGGTGAGAAGACCTATTTTATTCTGTCTCTTTGGAATCTGGCTGCCAACAACTTTCCTCCACAGCCCCTAGTTCTCATATTCCAAAAGAAGGCGAATATGGGTCTTTATTCTTGTTTTCCAGTTCATTCATAACTGTATAGTCCTTCGTAGCCCTCAAGCCATGGATTTCTTTCTCTAGTTTGAAGAGCCTCACTTGCCCAGCAGTACCATGGATGGAAACCATTCCATACCTTCAATCTCTGCCTTGAAACCTCCTCAGTTTTAACAAACCCTTTCTGAAGGGAGGAACACAGCTGTGCAGACCCTGAGGACATGGAAGACCCACACACTGAGCCAAGCAGGACCTGCCCTGCTTTATTCTCAGAGCAAGATTTAAGAAGAGCCTCACGTTTGTTGCACTCTTTTGACTGCTGCCAAACACTACGCTGATGGCTCCACTCTACTATTTAGCATAACCTCAATTTGGCATTGAGAATTTGGTTTATTTCATCTGATTTGTTTTAACAGTCAGGTATTTGGGAACTTGCCATGTGGAAAACTTCAGTATTTTTCACTGTTTTGTTCCCTTTTAGCTTTCCTTTCACAGTTTCCATTGATTTGTCCTGTGATTGAAATTAAACCCAGATGTATTTCCCTCTTACAAATAAAGTAAGAATGGACACAAGTGAAGGCAAGACATTCTAGGCTTACTTTTGACACTTCTTTTTTCCAAAGGCATTTCGTCAGAGCTGCCCACCCTGGTGTCAGGCCCGTTGTCACAGATGGAAATCTGCATTTAAGGACCATTAAACAAACCATTTATTCCAAATGTATTGTAATTACAGAGACACCTGTGCAAAGCAGCTCTGAAGACACACTGGAGCTCAGCAGCTCTGACATTTCCATGGTGAGACAGGGCACAGATGACTAAAACATGACAGGAATGCAGCTCCAAAGTTTCCAAAGACAGAGCTTTCTTTGGCTCCTTCTTAACAATGTGTTTATGGGTTTTTTTACAAAGTTAATCTTGATACAGCTTACAAATTCTTCTTTAGGGAAGAATTTCTTCACTGAATGGGCTCTGGAAGGGGCTGCCAGGGAGTTTGGAGTGCCCAGCCCTGGAGGTGCCCAAGGCAGGACTGGCCATGGCACTCAGTGACAAGGTGGGCATCGGGCACAGGGTGGGCTCCCTGGGCTGGGAGGGCTTTTCCAACCTTAATGATTCCGGGATTCTGTGGTCAGGAAAATCAAAATCAAATTTTCAGCTACAAAGCTGCACCCTGTAGAACAGAACCAAAGAAGTATTATATCTAGAAGATCTCTGTAAAAAAACACAAATCTTTAAGATGATTACTCAGAGATTGGAAAATCATAAACCAGGAATCCTCAACTAATCCAGAAAAACTAGTTGGCATGGATTTCCCACGAATGTTCAATTCTGTGGCTGCTAAAGCCCAGATGACTTGATGCCTTGTTGGCCCTTTGTCCCATTCATGCCCAGCGATTCCAGGTCCATATTCTGCAAGGAGAGAGACACTTCCCTGCACAAGAACAGATTGCACATAGTGTTTGGAATACTTCAGCCTTCAGTGTGTCCTAAATAAACTACCCCAAGTGCCTCCCAAACCACGCTGCTCTCTGCAGGGACACAGCCCAGACTGGGGCTCCTTTGGAGCCTGAGCTCAGCCACAGCAGTGGTGTGACTGTCACAGCAATGGTGTGACTCTTCCTGGCCACAGGATCAGGAAATGTCTCTCTCTGCATCCCACTAAATCTGCTCCAACATGAGAGGGTTCTGGTGTTAGTGCCTTTGTTTAGGGTGGTGAGATATGACACACTTCAACAGGAACTTGGGAAAGTATAGATTTCAGTAAAAAAAGATTCCAGCTGCACTTTGGAAAAAAAGCAAAGGTCAATTAAAAAAGAAAAGATTAATTAATGTAGTAAACAAGCAGGCAACAGAACCCTTGTTCTGCAATGAACAAAAAGAACACGTAGATGTATTTGAGAAGCTTGTGAGCTTCCCCTGATGCTCAGGACAACTATAAGCAGTTTCAATTAATAGCATTTAGAGATTCACTTCAGTTGATTTCAGAAGAATGGACCCACTTTCCACAAGTGACTAATGGAGCTGACACTTGTAAACCATTATAGACCCCAAATTCTAATCACCATTTCTTCCACAAAAAGCTTTTTCATCTAGCTAAACTAGGCTGACTCCAAAAGTACATTTTAGAATGATAATTAATTCAATGCCAAATGTGCCTGCAGTAAAAATACCTTTAGGGAATGAACACATAATAGTGTGTGTAGCTTTTAAATAAGCTGTCCACAGGGCTATGCCAATTTAAACAAATTAAAATAATTGTCAGTATGCTAGGTATGGAAATATTCTTTTTGTAAAGCTGCTGTGGAATGCCCTGGAGGCTTGGGTGGCATAACAAGGCTGCCCGATGGATCCAGGCACTTACATGGGCTCTGTCCAGCTTGTAGGAGTATCCTCAGGTGCTGTGGTGCATTCAGTGTGTTGCTATAATGGCATAATCCTGTTTTTTCCAGGCAGATGTATGTTGAGTCAAACAAACCCCTTGAAAGAGAGGGAGCCCATACCAGAGGACTCAAAGAGAGATTCCTTCCACTGCCCCCTCTGGTTATCTCGCTCATATATTCAGGTTCAATATTTCTCCACCCAGAAAAGTGCTCTCAAAAGAGGAAAAGGCCAAAAGCAACCCTTCCAATGTTTGTGAGTGACAACAGGCACAGAAGCTGGGCTGCATCTGAACTTCCCCTCCTCTGTGTAATTGGATCAATGCGTTGGAGGTGGCACTGACATGCTTTGCTCCCCCATCTCTGCTCTCAGGGCTGGCTGGGACACTTCCAATTTCAGCAGTCTCAGGCAGTAGGTGCTTGTTGGTGCCCTGAGAGTTCTTCTAATAAGCAGCAATTTTTAGGCCATTGCAGTACTGTGATCTTCTGCTGTTCTTTTTGAACACTAGCATTTAGGCTGTTGTTCCCATCTCAGATCAATACCCAGACCTGGACCCACACACCCTTGTGAAGAGGAAAACTGAATTCCTCTCAGCTTTATGTACAGCAGGCAGGGATCAGGATCTGGCCCAGCATGGTCTGGGTCAGCTTTTCAAAGACTAAAACACCACACAGAGGAGGAGTGGCCTCCCACAATTTGGATTCCTAAAAATACTGAGGTGACTGTGATTTTGTGCAAACCTTACACAGATTCATGTACAACAGACAACTGGACAAAGAGGAAAAAGAAATTCTTCAGGTTTTCAGCACCACCACAAATCACCAGTGTCATCCTTCATTTACTCCTGAAGATTCAGGGGTATCAACAGAATAATGTGAGCATTTTCCACCTGCTGCTGGTGGAAGCAATAACATTCAAGTGATCTAGACTTAACAGCTTTAAGCAATTAAATCCTTTGGGCAGAGGAGCAGAATACTTTTCTATTCTAATCTAAAATGTTTTGCCAGATTATATAATGGCCTCTAACCCAGACTAAGGTTTCCTGGTATTCCCTGCTGGAATACCATTAGTCATATTTTTCATTTCCAAGCTTACAACAAGAGTAGAAAGGATTTTTATTCTATTGTATATTAAGATTGAGTGTATAATGGCTTATTAGAAAAACAGAAACTAAAAATTAATCACAACACTATCAAACAGGCACATTTGGAATTGCTTTCCAAAGCCTGAGAAAAACAAAAAAAAATATCCTTTAATCAAATCTCTTGGAGAAGGAATACCTACCAAGTTAGTATTTCTGTTTCAGATAGACTGAAGAAGTAACTATATTTAGCAGGTCAAGGTATCCTGAAGGGAAGAAAGAGATAATCTGACAAGGAGGAACAGAACTGGCCCCTGGCTCCCAAAGTCCCTAATATTTGTGTTTCACTGTCTGCCCCAGCTCACAGCTCCAGATACAAACCCAGTCCCCACTGTACTGATCCAAATTCTTCTGTATCTCTGAATGTTTCTGGTCACATATTCCAGTTGAAATCCATTTTCACTTTGAATACTTCTAGACAATACCTTTGACGAAGTGCTACACTCATAACAAGTATTTCAATAAAGGGCAGTGTTCACAATGATTCTTTCCTTCCTGCCCATGTAGATGTGCTGTTTGATTTTATAATGTTACTTCCATGCCATGTCAGGCAACCATTTCTTTCACTGCCACAATATTTTAAACTCCATAAAAAGTCTTAAGGAAAAAAAACATGGCAAACATTTGCTTATTTAGTTACTGAAAAACAAAATATATATATATGTGTGTGTGTGTGTGTGTGTGTGTGTGTGTGTGTATTTAACATGAGCTGGTCTCAGAACAGGAAAAACACCCAGATATGGATTTGTGAAAGCTTTTAGAACAGCTAATTACAAAAATCTATTGGAAAACCAAAAAATACTGAAACTTTAGGTACTAGAACATTTTCTCCTTTCTTATAGAAAGATATCAGGACACTTTCAATAAAAACTGTAAAAGGTTTCCTCTCCTGCCCCCCAAAAAACTCTCATCCATCTTCTTGTCATGAATTTCCCATCATAAGACCATCTTCACCAGACTTTAGAGAGAAAACATTTAGGAAGGCCCTGAACACAACATTTCAAGAGCCTTTGTATTTCAGCCTGTGTCCACCTTTCCCTAATGCAACAGAGCTAAAGAAGGAGAGCTTTTCCTGTGGTTCTTCCCTGTGCTCCTGGGAGGGGCTCTGTGTCGTCTGGGCTCATTTCTGCCAGCATTAGTTCATTCCAGCACTACACACAGTAGTGTGCATTTACCAAAAGGGAGCTTATTAGAAGGAACCCTTTTTGTTTCATATTAGGACCACTCCTTTTGATGGGCATGGGGGATTAGACATTTAGCATTTCCTCTGAAGCAGAGCCTTTGAAAAAGGTATTAGGTATAAGGCTTGGCAAAAAGAATAGACAGCGAATAATGCAACGGGGAATTATCTTCTAAGATCACATTAAAATTTGCCACGTGGTATCTTTTTGTTTTACAAGCGTATGCTTAAATGCAAAAGTGCAGTGGCAAGATCAGAAGAGATACAAAACCTGATAGCTTTAATTGAACTCGCTGTTCTTTGAAAGCTTTGGCAGGCAAGTTGACTTCTGTGACAAAGAACTCGGCAGGTGTTTCAGGTCAGACTTCACAGAGCAGCGCCCTGCCTGTCCTGCTCACCCTCAAAGGGGACCCACAGGATGTCCTTCCCTGAGTGCTCCAGGAGCATCCCAGTGTCCTGGCAGGGAGGGAAGGGATTTCAGCAGCTCAGAACCCAATTCTTCACCATCTGGTAAAGAGTTCCTAATAAGGAGACAGGCATTATTTGGTTTTTTTTTGTTATTCCACCAAGTCAAAACATTTAGTGAGAAATTCCACCTGAAGGAGAGCTTAAATCTCTGTTTGGAATGGGATGGAATTGTCATCTCCTTGACAACAACGGGAATTTTGTTTTTTCGCTTCAGTAAGGTTGAGAATTCCACACAACTTATTTCTTTAGAATGTATTCTAACACTTTAAAAAATAATATTTATATTGCATTTAATAAATTGCATTAAATTTTATGATCTCAGAGAATTTACACAGCCATATCCTAATAAAATGGTTTGCTTTAATGCAAGTGAGCATATGAATTTTACTCAGATCATTAATGTCTGTCATTTTCAAAATTGTTAATAAATTCAACTAAAAAATAACCCCCAAACCAAGCCCTAGCTAAAAATGAAGTGCTAGTGCCAATAAATATTCTGTGAATTCCAGGAGACTGAGTTTCCACAGAAGAGAAAACATTTTCGGCAATATTTTCTTCATTAATAATTTATTTTCCAAACGCAAATGTTCAGCCTCTTTGGTACTGTGGGAACATCCTTCCCAGCCTTCTCCAAGCATTACCCTTCATGCTGAAAAAGGTCAGAGCTAATCCTCTCCCATGGATTGTTCTCTTTACTATGGAGGTGGCCATCTGTGCAAAAAGCTCTCACTTCTGCTCCAGCTCTGCCTTTGCCTCGAGTTCTTCCTCAAGGACTTTTCTGCCTCTTCCATCTGTAGCTGTGACCGAAACTGCAGTGCCTGCAGGTTCAAAGGAGGCTTCTGCAAGCTCTGCCTTCAAGCTGTCGTGAAGGGGTAGTGCTTCTTGGCCCTGGAACTGTGCCCCTTAGAATAGGTTTGAGCACCTTTGCCCTCTGACCAACCTCCAGGTTCATGCAAGCTGATCTGCAGAATTAGCCTAATAAGAGTTCAGCGTCCTGATAACCTCACACTTTCATCCCAGTGCTGTCCACTTCATTTGACTGGTTTGCAAGGCTAGTGGGATGTCCTTTGCTCATCTGTGGTAAACAGAAGTGATTGTCTCTGCCTGATTGCCAGAATGCGATTTTTCTTCTCAATATCGTACAATTTTAATGATGTGGTAAAAATCAGGGGATTTTTTCTCCTATACGTACAGTTCTACATTTGTCACCTCTGGTGAACCTCAAAATGCATTAAAAAAGGCTTAGAAAAATGGCTTCTTCTGGAGAATACACAAGTCTGAGTAAATGTCTATGTATACAAAGTATTTCTGGAAATGAAAGTGGATGAATAAAATACACTATAAAGAAAGAGAAATAGAAAGAGGATTAGCAGCAACCTTTTAGCTCTGAAGCTTTGGGATGCAGGAAAATTAAGGTTAGAGCAAAAATCCTGCTGAGTTAATATGTATGGAAAGATGAAAGAGAGAGGAGAAAGGGAGTGTGGCAAATGGGAGGGGGGAGAGGAGCTGCAAAAGGTCAAGTTGCATGCAGAAGAGGTGAGCAGGGAATCAAAGGGTAGGAACCATATGAGCCGAATCAAAGCAGAAAGGAACCAGGGCTTGAAATAAGAACACTGATCATTTTGGAGATAGGTTATTGGATTAAACTGGAACAGTGTTATCACCTTGTCCAAGGAACGAGAAATGAATTCAAAACATCTCGTACAGGAGGCTGTGGAGCTGTATATTTCTTTTTACCTTTTTTCATTAGTGAGGTGCCAGCTACTTTTGACTCTAATTTCTTTGGCTTTATTTGATAGAACAATAGGGCTTTTCTTTTCCATTTACCTTGATTTCCAGGACTCTTCAATTTATTCAGTGAATCATCACCTACGTTGTTAATCACAAAAGGAAGTCACATTACTTTGAGTACCTGAATCTGACAGATATCGTGGCTAAATTTTTCAGAGGGACATGTGTGCTGAAGGAAGAAATTGATTAGTGCATGAACTAGTTCTCCAAGGAGAATTTGTGGCAGATGTCCTATTTTAGAAGTCTCAGTGCAGAGGAAGCAATGTTAAACTGACATGGGAATGAGTAAAGATTAACTAATCTTTTAGCTTTTTTGCAGTGCGGCCACACTTGAGAATTATGTTGCTTATTCCCTCAAAATACTTATTGCACTTAGAAAACCCTTCTGTACATGGTACAAAACATTCCTAATTGCTTCCTTTTAAAGCCTGCTTCCTCATCCCTGTTTTCACTTTCATTACATACCCACTTTGGTGATGGAAACGAAAAAATAAAAACTGAAGAGTCCTCGGATGCTTAAAAGATTTTTAAAAATAATAATTGATCTTGGGGAAATCAGTGTTCCAAGGAGGACTTACCTAGACGCTAAGTGATTTTGAAGTCCTATTGCCACTTAAATTCAGACAGCAAGCAAAGGACTTCAAAAGGAATTGGCTCAGGCTACGGATACGTGATCTCCATTTTGTGCCAGTTATACCAGCTGTATTTGTAAGAACAGAAAAAGAGAACAGGTCTACAATACCTAGACTTTATTGTCTGAAAAACACTATTGGCCCTTTCATCTCTGGAGATTTATATTCAGCAATACCTTTCTCTAAGCTATGCAAAAAAGCAAATACATTATTAAATATTCAGCTCTGACATTAGCTGCACTGAAAGGGACGAATTTTTTATGTACTGTAATAGTTACAATCGCTCATTAGGGCTTTGGAAAGGAGAGCAGAGCTGCTCTTGATACTTCTTTTCAAATTTGGATCAGACAGTCTGTGCCATGTTCTGCAGCTCTGGATATTGGCTGGGAATGTGCCCCTCTGGTCACTGCACAGGCATGATGGATGCCTGAGAAAGCATGGCAGGATGACTCTCACAAACACTGAGCTTTAATCACCACTTGTGTTCCCACTGATTAGAGCAAAGCGTATGAAGTCCATTAGTCAGCAGCCCTTCAAGCAATTGCTTTTGATTCCAATCTGAGAACACTGTGTAAAATCTGACTTTAAAAGCAGGCCCATCTGACTCTGAACACTCTCCTCACATCTTAAAAATGTCCCACTAGTCCCTTCCTTCTATGTGACTCTGGAGAGCTTTAAAGTCTGAGGAACATCAAAAAAAGTAGGTGTACAAGCTGTGTTTTTAGTGCTCGCCAACAATGCATCCCAAATCAGATTGTTATCCTTATTCCACATAAACACAGAGTTAATTGGACAAAAAGAAGGAAGGAAAGTCTTTAACAGGCTGTCATATTAACAGAAGGTTTACACAGCCTTTAGGAGTCACTTCCATCTATAAGGCCAGACATATATTCATCTCCTACCTCACTGTCGGTCCTATAGAGTCAGGTTTTGGTTTTACCTTCATCGCAGGGACAGCTCAGAATGAAGACTGGCAACTTCACCTTCTTCTAGTCCTCCACCCAACTGTGTTCCGCTGAACAGCAGCCCTGGGTTCAGTGGAACAGCACTGTTGGAAGCAGGAGAAAGGAGGCTGTGTCCTCTAGGTTTGGGTTTGGTGCTGACATGGCACATCCCAGTGACATGACACGTGCCAGCAGGCTTGGGGTGATGCCAGCACACACGACCACCCTTGGGCTCCAAGGTCAGTAAGGCACCACATCACAGAGCATCGGTGGGTCAAATAATAAAGGGAGTTCTCCTGGAAACAGAAGCACTGCTTTGCTCAATAACACCGCCTCCAGCTTTTTCTAAAGATAAATAAACTAATAAATATCTTCTGCTCGTTGGATGGAGTGGTAAATGGTTGTTGCTGAATTATCTTGGAGAAGCTGGATTGATTTGGATGCTTCAGGAAATGTTCCTGTAAAGCTGACCCATGCTGGCATATGGAGACCATGGAGTACTGCACAGCAGCAGTTTTCCTTCTGGAAGATACTGGCTTATGTTGCTTACACTGTGCACTCCTGATGGACATTTAAGCTATTAAGTAATAAAAAACAATACTGAAGTTCCACTGCATCTCACAATGTATTACAAGGATAGCAATTTCTTAATGGCTTTACCTTAGTACTAATGAATAATTTGCCTATCAATAAAAATTCTATCCAAAATAATGAGGCACCGAGAAATTTTAGATTTTGATGTCTAGATCAAGAGATCAAGAAAACCTCAGCTACCTGTAGGCCAGGCCAGGACTCCATCTGCAGCAAAAATAAGTGGTTTGCAATGAGACCTAGAAAAATACTTGTCCAGGCTGCATGGTGTCATTCTGGGTTAGTTTGGGATTTTTTTCTAGTCAACACCTTGAATTATTGTTTCTATTCTGTAAAATACTTCAGAAATAGAAAGCCTATCAAAACTTGGTGTGACAAAACACTTAAAAGCTTTTCCAGGAGAAGCCGTGGCTGCCCTTGGATCCCTGGGAGCGTCCAAGGCCAGGCTGGACAGGGCTCGGAGCACCCTGGGCTGGTGGAAGGTGTCCCTGAGATGACCTTTAAGGTCTCTTCCAACCCAAAACATCCCACAACATGAGTCTGTGAAATGTGAGTTATCTTTTCAACATTTTCCTGCCTTGCATTGCCAAAGAAAATTACAACCTCCAGTAAGAAGGTTTTTCCTGTTGTTAAAGATTTGGTGCTTGTATAATCAAATTCCTTGAACTTCTTTGGTGGCATCACAGTTTGTAGTCCATAGAGACAAACGGAAGGCAAACACATTCTTAAATTCTTTAGTAGTTCGTGGTGCAAGGCAACATTTTTCCCTCTACAGTCAAACACTGGCACTGATAGAATGTATTCTCTATTGTTTACTGTAAAAAGGAAAACATATTTAGAAAAGGTTCTGAAATGCCATCTTTTTGAGTGTAAGCACATATGTAAAATCAATACAAATTCAACAGCCTGATTTTTTGCAATTCAGTAATAATAATATCAAAACCATCTTTAAATGTCAAGGATGTTGGAAAAATTAAAGATAAAATTACAACAGCATTTCCTCCCCTGTGAAATAGTAATTCTTCCACTAATCCTGTAAACAAAAGCACTTATTTAATTGTGCTCATCTGTTCTAGAAGTACTTTAGGACAAAGATGTCTCTGTAATAAGAATTAATTAAAATAAACCATCTGTTTGGGAAAAAAATCAAAATAAAAAATATATATAGCAAACCCATGGGGTAAAAGGCTTTTCTCAGTAAAACTATTAGAATTCCATTTGAACAAGACCTTGGCTTAGTGTTTCCTATGGTATAGGGCTATAATAATGTGCACTGATACTGTCATAGAAATGCTGGAGGTGCTGGTGGTCATATACTTGTTTGTTTGTTTTAGATTTTAGGCCAAAAATCGCCCCGGAGGAAAATAAAAGACAAGAGTGCAAATGAACTCTGGGCATGCAGGAAGGACACCTCGAGTCACCCGCCAGGTGAACTAGGTGAACATCAGGCACCCACTCCCAACCAAAAGAGCTGCTGCTAAACCTCTCCTTAACCTTTATGTTACATATCTAGATGTGGATTACATTTATACTTTGTATATCGCCCTTGAGATAAACAAGTGCAGTCCCTGTTTGAATGGGATTGCAACATAAATGCCATGTTAAAGAGCAACACTGAAAGGATCTCACTGGGACCTCCATAAAGGCTTTTTTTTTTCTTTAATTGGTTTTTACTTTGCATTTTTGTTGCAAAAAAGTGACTACTATTTTGCTTTGATTCTATATATATTAGGGGAAGTCTGTTTCCTCTGCTATTTGTCCTTCCTTTCTGAACTTCAAGCTGAAGGCAAATGAACAACTTATTTTTCAGCTAACCCTGTCATCTCTTAGAATTTTGGGGTTCTCTTTGTTTTCACAGACTTTTGTAGTCTTCTATAAGCACAGCTATCACAAATAAAAGTCTCAAAATAACCAAATTCTTATCAGCCCCACTGTGCATTACAGTACAAGCATATAGGTTAGATATTAAATGCTTTTAGCATTAGAACTAAACAATGCAGTGTTTCTGCATTTTTACAGCGTTTTCAGCCTCGTGTTCAGAATTAATTTTAAAAGAGAGGATTCTTTTAAATTATAGGATATGATCACTACCAGCTCAATTATACATGAATATATAAGAGAAATAATCTCTCTATTGCCTATCTTGTGTGAAAAAGGAAGAAATCTCACAGGATGGAGTTGGATCCACTGCCCTCTTTTCATTGCTGCTCCGACTCTGGTGTTTGCTTTCCATCAGGCCATTGCTGACAGACAACATTTTTGGTTTCCAGGCAGGATTTTGACAGAGAACAATATGAGTCCTATACGTGGAGAAGCTGATTTGGGCCATAAGTGTATTGCTCACAAGGGGAAATTCATCATTACAAGAGAACACTCTACCATAATGTTCTCTCAGCTATAAAGCTGCTCTACTGGAGATAGGTTGGCATTTTCCAAGTCCTCATTAATACTAGTCAGAATGGAAATGCTTTTCAGATTCTCCTATTTCATATATATTTATTCTGAAATTATGAAAAGTACCTTTGAAGCAGCAATTGTATGAAGTGAGTGACCAGAACAACTTAAATGGAGAAGTATCATCATTTTGATATATTACATTTCAAAACACCATACCTTGGGCAATACCTCACATGAGGATGTTACTGCACATTAATTTTGAGAATGTTAGGATCTGCCCACCACTATTTCAGCAGTAAATGCCATGGCAATAAAGAATAATCGCTGCAGTAGTCACACTATTACAGTTAGAGCTCTGTTGGAGTTTCCATTATAAGTTGTAAATGCTCTTTTTGAAGGATTTGCAACTTGGTGCTTTTGAATTCACATTGGGCTGCAACTTCACACGGGGAAGGATTAGCGTCTATAATTGCTTAGGTTTTGTTTGATGTTTGGGTGTACTGGCTGACAGGAAAACAGACCAGCTCCCTGAAATCCCAGCCTGGTCTGCACATTGCTTTTTGCCCTAACTTTTTGATTACAGTGCAATTTTATACAAGGATAATTACACTGGAACAACCTCTCATAGAGCTCCAGCGTAAAGGTGTCATACCAGTATAGCTGAGTCCTTTAAATTTAATGGAAGGAGCTATTTTTTATTTCATACTATTACATTCTTAAATCCTAATTACAGCTCTTTTCCTACTGTATTTTAGCTGTGTTGGCTTCTACATCAGCAGGATTAGAGTAAAGCAAAGCCTATGGAGAAAAGCCTTAAGATGCTGCATTTAATTGTTTACAGTAAGTAAGCAAACTGATACCTTTTCTCAAGTTGTTTCATCAGTAAAAAAAAAAAATAATCAATGCTCTCGTAGCCTCATGTTTTGATTGGTTTATTTGAGAGGGATATTTGGGAAAAGCAGCTTTTCATACTCTGACTTTTCTTCATTTTCCATTTGCAATCCTGTAGTCCTAAAGCTTTAAACCATTCTGCTAAGAATTACTTACTGCCTTAAGAGAGCTTCACCACTTTGAGGAATGCATTAAATTGTTGGCTGCTTACAATCACACGGGGTCCTGGAATGTGGAGGAACTCAATATCATATTTGGCAACAAGGATCAGAATGCATTGGTAAAAATGGAAAAAAATCCCAGTAATCGCCCTGGCAAATCACAATTTCACTTAATGGTCAAAC
This sequence comes from Xiphorhynchus elegans, assembly GCA_013401175.1. NCBI lineage: Eukaryota > Metazoa > Chordata > Aves > Passeriformes > Dendrocolaptidae > Xiphorhynchus > Xiphorhynchus elegans. The sequence continues at coordinate 91,015 of VZUH01001796.1, forward strand.
TGTTAATATTTCCAAGTAAACTAAAAATCATTAATAGAGGATTTTCCTGCAGAATTGCTGTGAAATGAAAAGGCTTTAGAAGTACACTGTGATTGCAAAAGAAAAGTCCAGACATACTGACAAATAATAAGAAAAATGGTTGAAAAGGTCCTAATTTTTTTGTAAATTGCACCAAAAATAGGAGAAGTGAAGTGTCATTATTGTAGGAACAAAACTGCAGCTTCGGTGCAAAGCTTGTCACATCTAATACCATCAGCTATAAACCTCATGCAGGGAATCGTGACCCTACATCTCCACTGCCACACTAGACTTCTCCCACCCAAAAGAACATAATTAATTAATTTCAGCTGGAGGATGTTCTCCAGCTTTATAATTAATAACATGTACATTCACCACATTAACCTGCTGTGGCTGAAACAGTACGCAAAGTGATTAGTAAAGGTAAATTAAGGCTGATTTCCTTCCAAGTATAGGCTGATGCCAGATGTAGGCAACTTTTAAAACATCAAAACCATGTCCAAACTTATTTATGGACACTGAAACACAAAGAAGTGCATAGACTGCCACTAGATATGTGCTATTTGAAAATAAATAGGCAAAAATAATTTAGAAAAAGATAAACCTGTATTTTTTATCTGTTATACTGCACTTGGTATCTAATATGGTTGAAGTAGATGGGAGATTTTCTATAGAATTTAATGCATTAAGCTTTATACACTAAGAAGACCTGGCAAAAAAAAAAGGAAAAAAAAAAGGAAAAAATAAAAAAATCCCAGACCAAGCAAGTGCAGTGAATTTTGCTGTGACTTCAGGTGGGCCACAGTTTATTGGTCCATTACCTTTCTCATGTCCAACAGCAGAGTGAGTGAATGGAAAGCCTGACATTTCTCAGCAAGGTTATAATTGCTTTTGCAGGAGTGTTTGAAGACAGTGCCAATTTCCCTGTTGAACTCGCTGGGAACAGGCACAGGATCATCAGGCTTGGAGTGGCAGGGAGATGAGCATCTTCTCTGGAGCTGCTTTGCCTGAGACACCTCACTCACAAATGCTCCTCACACCCCCAGGTTGTAGCAGTGCATAGGCACATAGAGAGCTTTCAGAGGCAAGCCTTCATTAGATTGCTTGTATAATTGAAAATTTAAAAAAAAAATTAAAAAAAATATGTTTTAGGGATTAAAGTGCTAAGAAAAAGCAAAATCCTGAGAAAGCTGAGAGAGCTACAAGCTCCTATTCTGTTAATAAAAGTTACCAGATGAGTCTGCTTGGTTCATTGCAGGACTGCAGAAGAAAAATTGGTGTATTAGCAGTAGGGACTAGAAAGAAGACAAAAATAAGAAACAATCATTTTTACCCAGAGGTGAGAAAGTGTAGGGTGTATGAGATCATTTTATTGAGTTCCATTATTCTGACTAAAATATTAATTTGGGGACCTGCAGTGCTAGAGAAGCATTGTGTTGGAAAATGCCTGTCTATTACTTTTCAAAGTTCATCCTCAAGGAGAAAACTGATTTTCTGTGCACCGTTCTTGGAGAAATGAAGCTGCCTAAAGCATTTTACATTCCCACCATTAACACCCCATATGCTGATACTGGCATGTGTTCAAACTGTCATTCTCTGTTGGGCAATCTTCTCACAGAAGGAAAATTATTAAAAAGGCATTTATCATATTTTAGCCTCCACTATATTTCAGCAGGTATAATAAAAATTAAGAGAAAGTTGAATAATGCTCCTAAAGCTTAGCAAACATTCTGTCTAAGAACTGCTGCTCTACAGTATTTCCAGGATGGCTTTGTTTTGAAAATCAACCAAAAATATATGTAGTGTGTCACACTGTGTATACTGACCCAGCTAGAATGTGGCTGGTTGTTCTGGTGCTCTTTTGGAAATATCAAAACATATCACAGCAAAAAACTATGAACAGAGTAGACTTTTCAGAGGTCAAATATTTAAAAAAAAAAACCAAAAAAACAATGGATAAACTTTTTCCTTTCCTTTTCTTTCTTTTCTAATTCAGAACCCAGAATGTATGTTTTTGGTCAAACTCATTTAAAAGTTATTCAATCCACCTAAAAACTTCTACAGATTTTTTCCAAAGCAGAAGTTTTTCAGCATTAATAGGACTTTTTAAAGTCTTAAACATTTTGCTTCATATATGTCCAAATTCTCTTATTGCCATTAATATTGTTATCTGAATGCAGTCTACTGCCAGTGTCCTTTCCTCCCCAAAATGCCATGAATATTTACCCACAGCCAGTCCTAGATTCACACCACAAAATCTTTGTGTTCTCATGCTGTCCCAGTTTACCCTATAGCCATACATTGCATATCTACCATGCCTGTATCTGTACATATAAGAAATCTGATACCTTAAATAAGGTTTGAATGTGTCTGCTGTAACCAAAATCTAAAGATGTGATATTTAACTAAATGTCATAATATTGAAGAAACAAAAAGGGAAGGACTTGTGCTTGCAGAGCTACCCAGGACGGTTCCAAGGAAAGGAAAATTTGAATGAAAGATTCTGCCTTGGCTTCCACTGAGAACACTGGGATGTTCCCAAACATCTCTGTCTCTCTGCAAAGCGGGTGGTGCTTTAACAGGTTTCCTATTCCCCACTGGTGTGTTTTCCACACTGAGCTTCCAGCAATGAATTGCGTTTCCTTGGCCGAGTTATTTCACCAAGCAGAGCACTGGAGGAGGATTTCTGAGCAAGATGAGCACATCTAAGCAGTCTGCCTTCGTGGCACTCATGTGTGAGCCTCTGCTCAGCGCTGTGTTTATCCACATCCTCTACGTGGCAATCCATCAGCCAGGGTTACATATGAAGACTTCAAAACAGAAACAGCAGTGCGCTGTTTACTACAGAGGCAAACTTTGGCAAATAAGCCCCACCAGGCATCTCTTGGAAGAGCTATCAGAATTACTTCTGTTTTCTTGCTGGAGATGAAAAGCCCCCTATTGGCTGCCAATATTTGTATATTTTTACATTTGGATTATCCGTGCGGGATTCAGTAGGCAGAGTTGGTCCAGGAGAAATAACAGATTTGTGTGCCCAGAAACACACATTTGGAGCACCGATAGCCTTTTTCTACACTACTATGGGAACTTTCCTGAGAAAGGAGGCCCTAAAAATGCTGTTAAGGTTTCACAGGTATAATTCTCTCTGGGATGGTGAGAGCTGTAAGGTCTGGAAAGGTCTGCATACCTGAATTCCGTGATTTCAAAGGATCCAGGTGTACCCTGCTGTGTCTGAGACCACGTTCATTGTGTGCCTTTCAAGATGGCATTGCAGGGGCTTCCCACAAACATTCCCTACATCACACCAGGACTGCTGTTTGCCCTTAAATCAGCCCCAGGGAGGAAAAGATGCTGCTGGAGATACAAGTGCTTTACAAGAGCTTTAACTCTCAGCACTGCTCTGCTAAGCCATCATCTGACAGACTGTGGGGCACAGACAGTGCTGGGAGCTGGGCCTGAGCGGGAGGACAATTAATGCCCTTCTGATCCCTCTTGATGTCCCTGCTCCAGCCAGGTTTGCTTTTTCACACCAGGGTGGAGTCAGAGGCAGAGCAGCTCTCTCTGGCTCATGCTGCTGAAAGGGCCCAGGAGGGAAGTGGGGAAAAAAATTACCAATAAAAATCCAGCAGAAAAGCTGAATTTTCATTCTGATTTGACATTAATTAACTCTAGTCTTACAAGATTAGGCTAACTAGACAGGTGCATTAGAAAATTACCCTGTGCTTCTTTGAAGTATCAGGCCATCAAAGTCCTTGCTGTGAGGAACAGTCTTCCCTTATGTAAATTGTCACAGTGGCTTTGAAAAGCCAGCTCATGTCAGGGAGGATTGATAGATCTGGTCCTAAATTGATATTCTCAGAATGCATTTGCCATGATTAAGATTTTCACGTTATCATTTGATCAATTGATTGATGCATACACACATATTTTCTCTCCCAGGAGAAAATGCAATAATAAAGAATAACTGATGAATGAGTGATTACACATCTTTTTTACACCAGGAATTTCTATCAAGTACTTAGAGATAAATATAAGCCAATATAAGTAATAAACAGTCTTCATGAAAAGTATGTTGTTGGAAATGCACTTAACTTATCAACACTATCATATCTAATTTTAGCAATGCTATTTAGATTATTATACACACTCTGGACAACATATTACGTTAGATAAGATTCTCAGAGAGACTTTTATAATAAATGCATGGCAGCAGAATTTCCATCTTAACATAAAGACTTATTGCTTGGCATTCAGATGGATTCTGTAATCCCAAGCTAATTGTTATACATTGAGTTCCTACATTTAATCATTAATGCTGCAGGGAAGCAGACATAAACAGATCATTGAAACTGGAATGTGACTGTAGATTATTAACACTATTATCCATTTTATTTTTCTGGATGGCTCTTTCAGCATTGGTACAGTGTATGCTATACAAATATAGTATTTTATTTCCATGCTGCTGCAGTTCAAGATATAATCACAGAACCCCAGGATGGTTCAGTGTCTCACTTGGTGCCCCCTCCTGCTCCAGCAGGGCCAGCCCAGAGCACAGGGCACAGCATTGTGGTCAGAGGGGCTGGAATATCCCCAGGGAGGAGACTCCAGCCCTCCCTGGGCAGCCTGGCCAGGGCTGGGGCACTGCCCAGCCAAGAAGTTCTTCCTCCTGCCCAGGTGGCACTTGCTGGGCATCAGTTCCTGCCCGTCCCTCTTGTGCCAGGGCTGGGCCCCCCGAGCAGAGCCAGGTCCATGCTCTGCCCCCTCCCTGCAGGCACTGCCACCCATGGGCAGGTCCCTCTCAGTGTCCCCTCTGGAGGCTGAACAGCCCCAGCTCCCTCAGCCTTTGCTGCTCCCACAGATGCTCCAGCCCTTGGCCATCTCCTCAGCCTTTGCTGCTCCCACAGATGCTCCATCCCTTGGCCATCTCCTCAGCCTGTGCTGCCCCCACAGATGCTCCAGCCCTTGGCCATCTCCTCAGCCTTTGCTGCTCCCACAGATGCTCCATCCCTTGGCCATCTCCTCAGCCTGTGCTGCTCCCACAGGTGCTCCAGCCCTTGGCCATCTCCTCAGCCTTTGCTGCTCCCACAGATGCTCCAGCCCTTGGCCATCTCCTCAGCC
>VZUH01001797.1:0-15263 GCA_013401175.1 Xiphorhynchus elegans
GGGGTCTTGGCTCAGTCAGAAACATATAAAGATGGATTGTTGGGATGTCCAGGAATGAGGATTTGAAGAATTAGGTTCTAGGTGGAAAAACAACCAGGATTTAACTTTAGGAGAGCAGAGCTCACCTTCTGGAGAGAGCAGTTCACCTTCTGGGGTCACACAGGAGGCAGCTCTGAGGGACACACCCAGGGAAGATGTGAAGTCCTGAAGGACAAACCTCTCCCAGGTGCAGGAACAGTCCATTCCAGTCCTGAGGAACATCAGTAGATCCACTGGGAGGCTGGACTGGTTGAACTGGGAGCTGACAGCAGAGCTTTGGGGTAACAATGAGGCCAGCATGAGGTGGAAGCCCAAACAGACTGGAAAATGAGTGGATTTGGGGTCAGGAGAAGGCCCAGGTGTCATTCACCTCAACTTCAGCAGGGTGTTCCACTGTCTCCCAACATCCTTGGACAACTGGGTTCAAAGACCTGGTTGGATGTGCAGGGTTGGTGTTGTGGCCACTGGGTCAGACCCTCCTGGGAGGCTCCTGGAATGGGATTCTGCAGGAATTGGTGCTGTTTCACAGCTTTATCCATGTCCTGGAGCAGGAGGGGGAGTAGAGGCACTTCCATGCAGATGCCCACAAATCCTGGGGACAATAGGAGGGCAGGGCTGTTGTCCAGAGGGACCTGGGCTGGCTGGAGGAACAAGCAGAGAAGGCTTTGAGGAAACCCAGTGGCAGCTCTCCCAAACCTGGGGGAGTCACTGAGAACCTGATTCTTCATGATTGTGTGAGGCCAGGAGGTGGTGGGTGTTGGAACAGGAGGGTGGCAATGTCATGGTGAGACCAGTCAGGCCTTGGAAGAGGTTTGGAAGAGGTTTCCCAGTCTCCATCCCTGGAGACCTTCAAGATGAGGGTGCATAATTTGGGCTGATCTCAAGGCTGACCCTGCCAAAGAACGTCCTGTGGCCCTTTCCAACCTGAAGGATCCCGTGATTTGGAGCTGAAAAGAAGTTTGTTTAGGGCATTTTGGATCCTTTTAAGGTGAGAAGGGAGCTCTGGGACCACCTGACTGTCCCTCTGCATTCTGGCTTGGAACTCTGAATTAGTTTGTGTTTGCAGTTTTTTTGAGGATCTGGAAGTTTAGAGAGTTTGACTGAATTTCTGCCAGTTAAGCAAGAATCCTCTGCAAATAAATCCTGCCAGTTCTTTGCCCTTTTCTCTATTAAATTGCTCATCCACCTTTTTGTTGCAACAGCTTCTTTTTCCCTCTGTGTGAACCCAAAAATGAAGTAACCTGACATTTGTGCTTTTAGTTTGTGGAATTCTTCTTATTATTAGAAAAAATTAAAACCAGGTTTAGCAGTGCTGGGGTTGATTCCCTTTGCTGTGAGACACCTGTAAAAATCTCAGCCCCTGATCTGGATTTACCCCCTTCCTTCCTGCAACAGGAGCTCTGCTTTTGGTGGGTTTTATTTGCTCTGCCCTGGGTATCCTCACTAAAGGGTTTTAAACTTCATAAATCAAGTAGGAATCCTCAGACTGAGCTGATCTGGAGGCCACTGGTAATGTGAAAGGCCACAATTTTCTTGTTATAGACTAATATTAATAATAATACATTGTCACTTTGTTGTCACAGAGCTCCTTGGAGATAACTTTTATTTGCAGTGATGTGTATTGATACTGTTTGGATTAAAGATTCACTATGGATGGAGGTGTTTTATTATCAAAAGGTGAAAGGGGTTGTAACTCCCTGAAGATGCCAAGTCTGGTTTGTCCAGGTCCAAAGCAGCACTGTGGTTCTTTCCTGGAACACTCTCCTTGAGGTGTCTCCTCTGGGCTGCCTGTTTTAGTTGCATTTTCAGTGCTCAGACTTCCATGGAATGAGGCATTTCAAACTAAAGGTAATACAAGAATGAGAGGCAAAAGGTGTTGGAACTCTCCATGCAAATACCATGGTTTTAACCTATAATCTGATTTTACAGCTGCCCTCATGTAATGGTCTCCTGTCTCATCATGCCTGGTATTATTTTAACAGTGTCCAATGATCTGAACCATCCAGAAACACCCTGCAAGAACAGCTGAAATGTGTAACTTCAATCTATTTAAATATCCTCCAAGAAATGACATTTGTGTTACTGTCAGTCAGGAGTTTGGCACAATATCCATTTGGTTTAAGGTTGATTAAAGAAGTTTTTCACACTGAGGGTGGGCAGGGCTGGGCTGGATTGCCCCGAGAAGCTGTGGCTGCCCCTGGATCCATCCCTGGCAGTGCCCAAGGCCAGCCTGGAGCACCCTGGGGCACTGGGAGGTGTTGGGCTTGGAACTGGATGGGCTTTGAGGTCCTTCCAACCCAACCATTCTGTGGTTGGACAGTTGAAAACGCAGCCCAAATGGAGCAAATGTCTGTCCCTTCCTCCCTCCCTTGATTTATCTCCTTGTAATTCAATAATCCTGTTCAACTCTGTCTGAGAAAAGTGGCCCAAATGTGGGAGGTGTTTAGGGCTGGAATTGCAAGAAGTGATTCCCACCCCTCTCCTCCTTTTCCTGCTGTTGCTTTATTTGTTGTTTTCAGTGTTTCAAAGGAACTAAAGAAATGAATTCTGAGGTTTCCAAGGGTTCTCCAAATGGAGGAATTCAGGTTTCTGAGAGCCTGTGGGATTGAGGGATTTTATCCCTCCACGAGAGTCAGGGACAAAGCCAGTCCAGTGAGTATTGTCACATCTCAGGGGGACATTTAATTGATTTAAGGGGTTCTCATTTTACAACTGATGGAGACCTTGGGACATTCCAAGTGGAATTTACAGGAAGAGCTCTGCATGTGTCAGGATGTGTCCTCACACCCCATCTCGGGCAGGGTCATGGCTGTGACAGTCACCTGCTCTTTAATAAACACATCCCAAGCATTTCCTTGTGATTAAAGAGTTGGACCCCCCTCCCTTTTGATGTGGGGGCACCAGATTTGGGCATGGGAAAGCATAATCTGCCAGGATTTAGCAGGGAAACCGTGTTGGTGGTTCTTGTCTTCATTTTTCAAGAGCTCAGCCCAGGAACCAGGGCAAATAAAAACACAGAGGAAACAATAACCTGGGAAAAAGGCTGGAGCCCTTTGCAAAAATGGGGTTTAAGGATGAAATATTTGTGTATGGGGTTGGTGCCATCAGTTCTGGGCACTGAATTGTTTCCTTGTTCTTACCTAGGCTGAGCTTGCTGAAAATGCAGCCAGTTTATCCAGTGTTCATAAGCCAGACTGTGGTGGTTTTTTTAATATGTTAAAATTAATTAAAACCCTCTCTGGCAACACATTTGGGGTATTTTTTTCTTAATTTTGGTTACATTATCCCTTAGAAATGAGAATTAGATGGGAGAAGATGCCTGTTTTGGAGATGTGTGTCCTTGCAGGACAGTCTGAGCCCCAGAATAAACCCTTCCTCTTTGTCCTTTGTCCTTCCCAGACCTTGCTGGGATTACAGGTCAAAAAGCCCAGAGAGCTGCCCGAGATAAAGGGCTTTGCAATGGCAGGGATTGTTGGAATAGAAGTCACTGGGGGCAGTTGGAATGATCTCTTTGGTTTTTATCTGAGGGAGTAAAATCAACAACATCGATATTTTTAATGAAAGGAGCCCAATGGCCTAATGAGAGGTGTTTGATTTCAGCAGTGTTGGCCCTGATAGCCCCATGCAAGGAAATTGTCATTGTGCTGTGTGGAACCCTCCCTGGTTCTATAGGACAACAGATCCTCTTATCCACATTTATCTGGAAGTGGCAGGGGGAGTTTAAATGCCTTTTTGCCTTTGCATGATTGAAAAATACCACTTACTGGATGGGGAGACCTCCAAGTAAAAAAACCTTTTTGCTTTTCATAGTAAATGCTGCTTTTCCTCCCATCACAACTTATTTACCAGGCAGGGAATCTTGAGTGTGATCTAAAAGAACACTTTCAACGGGTGATTTATCACATTAAGATGAGAAGGAGCAGCTTTGTTTTATTCTTTCATCTTCAGGCTGCAGCCAAGTGTTACTAAAGCTCTTCATCACTTGTCAGCCCAGGCAGGTTAAGTGGATTTTGTGTTTTTGGGTTAAGCAGGAGGTACCACTTTAGACACTCCTTTTCCTCCAGGGAATGGGATGCACTTTGTCCTTCTGCTCCCTGTTTTCTGTGTGTGCTGAACTCCTTGACTTGCAGTGACCTCGTGGTAAAGTCCATCACTAAAGTTTTGGGGGACACCAGGCTGAAAATGGCAGTTTTGGGTGCTCAGACCTTTTGATTGAAATCTACATTTCAAAAGTAAGGAAAGGACATTTCTTCCCCTTTTCTTTTTTAAGTAAGGTTTGTTGTGTCCCTCTGGCAACGCTTCACAGAGCTGGTTTATGGGATTCTCATTTTTAGGCCCATGAACCATATTTGATTTCACCTAAAAAACAAATATCTCATCCAAGCTACTCCTTGAGAGCCAGTAAAGGCAGTGCTTGTCTGGAAGAGAGACTTGGTGCTCATCAGAAACCTGAGGAAAGTGGGATTTTGGGCAAAGCATCACTCTGGTCCTCAGGGAAAACTGAGTTTCTGTGCCAGGCTGTGGAACTCCCCCTCTGCTCTTCTTGTGCTCTGTGGTTTGCAGAAGAAAAGAGACTTTTAAACAAGGGAAAAGTGAATTTTTCACGTATTCCTGAATTAACTGGGGTTTCATATTTCACCTCTTCCTGAATTAACTGGGATAATTCACCTCTTCCCCACTGGAACAGCCTCTTGCTTTTCCTCTGCACTTTTTATTCAATTCCTGAATCCACTTTCTGGTCCTTGAGATGCTTTTCCATTTGCTTGGTGACTACTCAGGGTGGTTTATTGCTGGAGTGGAATTGGATCCATTAATTGTCAGTAATTCTCCTCACTCCATCCATTTCTACCTGGATTTCTAACTACTTGTAGCACTAAAACCCCCCCAGTTGTAGAGCTGGTGTAAGTATTTCATCAGCTGAGAGACCAGTCACTCCATAAACTTATTTTTATTAGCACATCTCATTAAAAATGTAGGTGCTGGATTAATGTTTGAAATGTTTCAGCATTTCTGTGCCAGTTCTGGATAATGAAAATAATCATCATCATTTTGCATTGTTTACTACCTGCCTTCATTTCTGATTAAGCGCAGCAATCCAGGGCCAACACTGGGGCTGTGTGCTCAAAATTAAATATAAAGCTGCTTTGCTGGAGTTGGAGAAGGACACAGGATGGTGTTTGAAGTCACCCCCACTTTCCTTGGCAGAAATAAATCCTCCTGCCTGTGCAGGGAGTGATTTTTGTGGTGCATGATTTGCCATGTGGCTGCTCCTGGCCTGACTTCTTGGCTCCTGCTGTGAAAATAAGTGTCACTTTGTCACAAAATCCACGTTCAGATTATTCTCCAAATCAGTATGTGGGATGTCAGAAACTGGGAATGTCCTCAGGGCATGAGGAAATCCTTGGAGATGCTGCTGTGCTTCTCTTTGGAGGGGATTCTCAGGGTATAAATGTTGCTTAAATCCTTTTCCTCACCCCTTCTCCCAGTTTTCACCCCAGAATACCCCCATTTTGGGATTGCTGCACTGATGGGGGGTTTGTACCACTGAATGAATGGGCAGGAGATGAGGTGTGAGAGCAGCTGGGAAATATTTATCTGATTAAAAAACCCTTCTTTATGGCTGCTGCTTTCTCTGTCCCTCCTTTTGCTCTCAGACTGTGCAGAGTATCAGAGCCCATCTTACTGATAAATGAAATTACCCTTTGATACAGAGATTGTGGCCTTTTATTCCTGAATATTCAGCTTGGGCTGGGAAATTGTTAATCCCTTTAAAACTCAGCGCTTGGTTATCACAGTGTAGGAGCTGGATTGGTCTCTCCATGGGACTCCAACCACTGGGCAATCTGTTTAATGGGCTCAGCAGGTATTTATTTAGGTATTGATTAGTGTTATCTTGGCCTGAAACACTTTGCTTTCATTAACCTTCACCTCTAAAGTCCCCCTTTCCCTGCTTGCTTTTGTCACAGTGTCACTCCTTGATGGGCTTTTGTGTCATTCGTTTTTCTCTCCCTCCTTTCCCAGAATAACTCTGGACTTTATTAATCAGTTTTAACCAGTCAGGGGTGGATAATTAATTTATTGGCACGTTCTCCAGGTTGGTGACAATGGCACTGTGTTACAGTCACTGACCAGGGGTTATTTTCCTGCTGCTGAACTGCTTTGCAAAGGGGAAATGACCCCTCCTGTATCCTGCAGCTTCATTTTTTGGAATATTCAGAGTTTTGCTGCACTCCCAGGAGTTTGCTCACAGGGATGTGCTCAGGACAGGGGGGAAGCTCCTCAGGGGATGTGGGTCAGAAAAGTCTCTCCTTTTCCATCAATATTGGAAATACCTTTCCCATCAATATTGGAAATACCTTTCCCCATCATTATTGCCCAGGTGCTTTTTCCATCATCCTTGGCTTTTCCTGGTTTGATTGTGAATTTGCCTCTCTGAATCCCACGTGTTTCCCCTTCTACCTCATCAGAGCTTTGATGTTTTTTTGATATTTTGCTTTATTATTATTTATTTTTGTTATTATTATTTTGCTTTATTCTCCACCAGTGACATTGGCTGGACAAGACCCTTAAAATCATGGAATTACATGGTTGGAGTGTTGGGCCTGAGCCATAGTGGTTGGTCAATATTTGCATTTAGTGGTGACTTCTAAATGCAGAACTAGAGGTATTTTAATTAATAACCCCTTTTTCTTGGCTGTTCTGTGTAGAGATTCATAATTATCTCACTGTCCTCTGTAGTGGTGGAAGGAGTTTGTTTGAAATGCATCTGCTGAGAGAATTTAGACATGATTTTGGCTGAGAAGATGAAAAGGATCCCAGTAAATTTCCCTGTCCTGTCAGATAAAACACCTTTACAATAAACTTCTGAACCCTAAAGAGCAGGAACTGGACAACTTCAATTGTCCTGAAAGGACACCACACGTTTAATCCTCTTGAAAGGAGAATCAGAAGATCCTTCTTATCATTGCTTACAGTGTGATTATTTTTTTGGAATGTGGAATTGCAGAATGCTGATGCTTTTATCCATTGTGCTGAGCAAGAGAAGCCTTGCAGTGTCTGTGGAGCAGGGATGGCTCAGCCAGCTGAAAGAGAATCCTTGACTGTTGGGTTCAGGCTGAGCCCTGTAAAGGTGTGTGAGACTTCTGCTTCATTATTTCTCTTAATTATGGCACATTAACGGGATGGCAAAGTCACTTATGGCTAAACAGCTGCTGAAATAAAATAGAAATTATGATTATTTCATCCCTCCACACTTATACTGTGGAAGTGGGGGAGAAGGAGGGGGTTATTAAGGAGCTTTGGTGGGAATAATTCCCTGCCTTCTGAGACCATGGAGAGCAACTGAAAAACTTACCTTAGGACTTCCCATCGTTTATTCCACACAATCCCTGGGAATTCCTAGGGAAAATAAAAACCCAGTGAATTTTTGTTAACTGGCTTTTTTTTAACTCAATCCTGCTCTTCCTTGTTTTTTCCAGCCCCCCCTTTCCAATAAATCTGTTGGGATTTCCTGCCAAAGCTCCCCCATTAATGGGATGTTGAAAGGGGAATGTTCCCCTGTAATGGGAACTCACTTTGTTTTGGTGCCCTCTTGTTCCTGATTTAAATGAGTATAAATTGATCAATACCCACATTTGCATTGGAAAACACTCCGTGTGAGAGTGCCTTTGGAAACTGAAATATGAAACAGTTTTAAATTATGCACACTTAATTGTACTGGGTTTGTATTTAATTATCCTACGAGCTCGTTAAAGGATTGCTGCACATTACCAATATTTAACAGTTAATACAAATTTCCCTCCTTGGGGAGGTGGTTTGTGTTTGTTCTGAATTCAGGATTGGAGCCTGGAATTGGGGATTTCAGTGGCAGAGTTTTTTAGTGTTTTTTTGGTTTTTTTTAGTGCTGATGGAATGAAGGGATGGTCTATTATGTTTTCATGGAATGAAGGGATGGTCCATTATGTTTTCATGGAAAACAAGGCTAATTTGGACTATTATAGGGTTAAAGAGTGTTGGAAAGGCACTAAATTTTAAAAAGAATTAGCAATACTGGTGAACTAAGAATTACATTTCCTTGTTTTCTCTTCTTATCCCAGCAAATCCAGGCTCTTGGAAAACTAATAATTGAGGAAGGAAGGGTAGATTGACTGGAGTCATTGACTCCCCACCCCATCTGGGCACAAGAAATAAGCTTTAATTGACATGGAAACCATACTTGGATCTCAAAACTGGGAATCTCCTGCTTTTCTTTCGTGTGCAGTGAATATTTAAGTGGCTTTATTGGGAATTTATGGTTTGAGGAGCCCAGGGTAAGAGTTCCTTGATACCCAAAGCACACTTGGGTGTGTAATTAATTAATGAATTGTTGCAATGAGTTTTGTGCTGATTGGAGTTCCCTGGTTGAGGGCTCAGAGCTGGAGCTCCTGGGTGTGCCTGGGGAGGTGGGGATGGACCATTCCCCATGGATTTACCAGGACATCTGAGCCTGGTCATGAAGGAACCCAGTTCAGATTTATTCTTGAGATGAGATTTATTGCTTGAGAAGACTTGGGGAATGTCAGGAAAGGTAACAGTGTTTGCTGGTTGTTTAATTGAATAAGAAATACATATTGTTTTCTTGGTCAAGTGGAAATTACTGCCTGTTACCTGAGTGCCTGTCATTTATCTGCTTGGCTGCTCTTTCTAAATTAAATTAAGCATTTGATGATTTGTCTTTGCTGTTTAAGTTCTGTGACTGCTGTTTGTTGCATCACAGAATCATGGAATGGTTTTGGGTGGGAAGGGACCTCAAAGCCCATCCAGGGACACCTCCCAGTGCCCCAGGGTGCTCCAGGCTGGCCTTGGGCACTGCCAGGGATGGATCCAGGGGCAGCCACAGCTTCTCTGGGAAGTTCATCCCAGTCCCTGCCCACCCTCCCAGGAAAGAATTCCTTGTTGGTATTCATGATTTTGACATGACCTGCACAATTGAGACACGGACCCAACTGGAACATTCAGAAAGAACAAATCAAGGGTATTTGCACATGATAATATTTCCATTGTTGCACATCTTGGGTTGAGATGTGGGTGGGAAAACTGGGGAAGGCCCCAAATCTGTGTGTGAGCCCCCAAGGCCCAGGGCTGCCCACGTGGGTTTGTGCTTCAATATTTATGACTCTTAATGCACAGTTAGGAATTCTCCCTGTGACATCTCCTTTGATTTCATGTTTCCAAGGCTGCCCTTGCCCTGGCAGCAGCTGATGGGGCTGAAGGCAGCCCTGAGGAACCTCATCCCAGGTGGGATTGCTCCTCACAAGTGCCCTCTTGGATCGATGCTGGGCTGTCAATACCAGATGCCAGAGGGAATTCCCTGGGAAATGGTTTTTTCCAGCCCAAAAAGAAGCCTTCCTGTTCCTGGGAATGCTCAGTGCATACCTTGGAGCTGCATTCTCCAACTCCACTTAGACATTATGCACCTTGTTGTTGTTCTTTAATGGTTTTGTTTTCCCCTCCTCCTTTGAATTTACTTCTTTTTGCTCTAGCACAGTTTGACAATTGATTGCATTTATTACATTTCAAATATTACAAAAAAACAGTGCAAAAATCAAGATGTTTTAAGTGCTGCCCTGGCAGCTTCACTGTAATCTTTCTGACAGTGTGTGGTGGATGAATAGAACCCAAGAGCTGCCTATTTTATGTTGTTATAATTTATTAAAGGCCAGGCTGGGCAGGGCTTGGACAACCTGGGCTGGTGGAAGATGTTCCTGCCCTTGGAACCAGATGATCTTCAAGGTCCCCTCCAGCCCAAACCATTCTGTGATCCCATGCCTTGTCTTGTCTCTCTGTTGAGCCATTTCAGGGGTTTTTTGCCTTATTTCAATGTGCTTTCCCCAAGGAGGAGAGTTGTGTGACAGTTCACTGGTTATCAGAGGACAACTTGTGAATTTACCAATTGATTTCAGCCAAACCTCACTAAGGAAGGGCTGAAAGACTCAAGACCCTTCTGTTTCTGGAGGTTTTGAGACATCAAGTGCCTGCTTTAGCCCCAAACACCCTCCAGAGCTCCTTGGCACCTTCCCCAGGAAGGGGGAAGGCTTTGGACCTGGGAGGAGAAGCTTTTTGCCACCAGATCAGCCAGAACTGGAAACCTGTTGCCCAGAGTGGCTTTGCTGTTCCATCCTTGGAAATCTTGTTTCATAAATTCAAGTTTTTCTCTCTTCAGGATGCTCAGCTGGCCTGGAGGACGTGTATGGTGCTGTGGTGCCCCTGGAGAAGTTGCTCTCTGAAACATCTCCTGCTGCCTGGGCAGGTTGTTTTTCACAGCAAAGCTTAACTGAGAGGCCAAATAAAACTTGTTTACTTTCTGCTTTTCTGCTGTTAATTCATTCTCTGAATATCATTTAGCTCAGCACTTTCTAAAAGGCATTTGATTGTATCAAAGCTGAGTGTCTCTTCATTAATAACTTAATGCACCCGCCCTTTCAGGAGGATTTCCTGAGAATAAATGCTGGGCCATTAATGATTTTTTGCAAATGAGGGGCTAATGGGCAGGAAGTGCTTTGATGAATTCCTGCATATCCCATTCCTGGTTTCTCAGGCTCACTTTTTCCAGGCTGCAGGTGTTTCTGTGCTGCTTTGGGTGTAATTTTCGTCTCCTGCTGATGGTTTCTTCTCTAGGAAGCAGCTGAGTGAGAGGAAGAAGGTGTGGATTTTGGGTCAGACTCCTTGGGAGTAGCTGAGGGATTCATGCCAACCCCTGGGATGAATTTGTGGTGGCTTCTCAGAAATTCTTACCATGTGAAGGTCTTGCCTTTGCCCTGGTTCTGCTCCTGGATGGCCTTTGGAGATCCAGGATGGAGCAGATTTTATATCCCTGAAACCTGTTGGGAACAGAGAAGTTCTTCAGGGCCCTTCTCTCCTCATCAGTTGTCCCTGTAAATATCCCAAGTTTTTTTGGGAAACATGTTGGCTTCGTGGTTTATTTGTCTGATCCAAGAGGGAGGGCCAGCACTAAGGGTTAAGAAAATGGCTTTGCACACTATAAATATCTTTTTAATAGAAATCAAAGTCTGTGGGTTTTTAAAAGGTGGCTGAAAAGCCCTTTTCGGGTTTGTCAAAGGATGTTGGATAGATAGGATAGTTCACTAAACTAAATATATGTATTACTCTGTCCTTGCAGGGTATGAAAATGGCTTAAATAATCCAAATTGGAGATTTTATTTGTAGCCTTTTTTCAAGTTTGAACCTGTGCCTGAAGGGGGGAAAGGACCGTGTCTTTCTAACATTTGCAAAAGAACAGGTGGCCAAATAAGAAATATCAAATCTCCAAACTGGTGTGTGATGGGAGCTGTGCATTAACACTGTGAACAACTTAAAATATTAAAGGGGGAATGGCTGTGTAGTGTTTTAATTTGCTTTTTAATATCATGATATTAATATATGAATATTTTAGCATCATGCAGCCCCCAGGTTTTAACATTCTCCAGCACTTCAGTGGCCAACAGTCTGTTTTATTGGCCTGTGGTGTGAGCAGAACCTGCCATCAGAATTATTGCTTTATCTCCAGTCTCCTTTTTCTGAGCCCCTCTCCAATAAATTAACTTTCCTCTTTTGAAGAGCTGCCTCCTCTGGACCAAATCCCTCCTCTTGTAGAACTGCAGTTTTTTAACCTGAAACATCATCAAGTTCCCATTTGGGAGCTCCCCAATTATATCTTACAATAATTCTATTGAATGATCTATGGCTCCACTTTTATTCCCTATTAGTATCTGGCTGATCAATGAGCAGCCTAATTGATTGTTAAGGTCAAATGTCTTTATTGGTTTTCTTTTCCCATTACAACTCAAGCCATTCCATGCTCTGCTGGCCTTCTTGGGCTCATTTTTTGCCCACCAGAACAATAAATTCCATGTTGCAGATGCTGCTCATCAGGATTTTAATGCTGTTGCCAGCCCAGATTTTCCCAATAAAAGGGGATTTTGCTTTCCCATCCAGTTTGGGGCAGTGATTTGTTTCAAGGTTCTCATTGACCCCGGAATTTTCCCCTTTTGTTACATTTTTGGGTGTGGGCAACTTTATTCATATCCCTGAGCAAGTTCTTTATTTTTGGGTTCTTAACCAGACTTTAATCAATCCATCACACACAGTTTAAGGGAAGAAAATACCCTTTCAGTGTCTGTATTTTTAACCAAAATGGGGAGGATTTGAGGCAAAATGTTTGTCTGACAATAGGAATGAGAAATATTGGATATATGGGATGTTCCAAGTGCTTTGTTGGGGAAAATGTGCATCTGAAAATACTTGATTTGCTCCACAAAGACATTTCCTTGGGTTCTCTGTGAATAAACCCCAGCAATTTCTGACTTTACTCGTTATGTCTCTGTCCCACCCCCCAGGATTTTACTTAACAAAGACACATTTCTGAAGGAAAATGCCTTTAATTTAACATATCCTCTGCGTCGCTGAATTTTCAAAAGATTGTGCTAATTGAAAAGCCCTTTAAGAGGAGTCATTTTTAAAAAGACCCATTTGAAATGAGCCTCGTGTGCTGTAATTTCCAAGGTGGTTAAAGCACAAAAAGCACTCCAGCTGCTCTGTAGGGGAAAAAAAAGGCAAATAAACAAACTGGATTGTGCAGTTGTTGCTGTCATTTGGCATATTTTGCTCCCATTTCCTTGACTTTTCTTCTAATTGCAGTCAGTAATGAAGAGCTGAAGAAAAGAATAGCTGAAGAACTGGCCTTAGAGAGAGCCAGGAGAGACTCTGAAGCTCAGAAGAGGAGGTGGGTTCCTTCTTACCAATATTTCACTTAAACACACATTTAATGCCTTTATTTTGGGGTATTTTTCTGCTTCCTGCAATATTTGGTCTGAAACACAGAAAAGAATTGGATTTGCCCTGTAAGAGCTGATCCCAACTGTTGCTCTCTGTGCCTTTTGAGCTCCCAAACCTGAATTTTGCAGGATTTGAAGCTCAGTGGGTTGGTTTCTCTGGAGTTCAAGTGATGCCTTTTGTGGGGCAGGGACAGAAACAGCAGAGCAGGGCAGGGCTGGGCTCCTTGGGACCCACCTGGCTGAGCAAAAGGCACTAAAAATGCTCATTATTGTTATTTTTGTGAATTGTGGAGAGATTTCCCTGAGCTGCAGTGGGGTTGGAGTTGTTTATTGGTAAAATTTGGTGCTTTGAACCTGCAAAATGCTTTATTAAACCAGTTTGCTGGTAAAAAAACCCTTTGATTTAATCTCTGTACATTGAAATATTCCTTTCCTTCAGCATGTTTTCCAAGAGGGAACTGAAAGGTTTGGTAAAACCATTAATAACAATTAAAAATTCCTGTTTAGATTGGAAGTAAGAGTTTGGTGTCTGGTGAACTCAGTGGGCTTATTAATCCCTTAGTGTGTTTATTTATCTTTGCAGTGATTATCACAAATAGATAAGGACACACTGAATATAAATATTAACTTCCACATTGTCCTCCACTCAGAGAATGGGCAGAAAAGCTCATTAGGATGGATTAAAAAAAATTAGCTTGTAATTAGTGCTCCTTAAACTGCCTGCACATATCTCAGTTGTTTCCTACACATCATCATATTATTATTTAATTGAGTTTGGTTGATGGAGTATATAATTAGATAGGACTATATAATGTCCCAGGGAAAAAAAAAATCAGGCTTTTCTCTTGTTTTTTTTGCATCAGCAATAAAGGAAATCAATAAATTCCAGGGAAATGTGGACTGGGCTCTGACAGGAAAACTTGGGCTGTGTTTGAGCCAAATGGGATTAAAATATGGAAATGGTGGCTTTGCAACCTCAGCAGGTTTGGTCAGTCCAGGCCCTTCCATTCAGTTTTCCATAATTCTTTTTGCTGCCTTAAAGTGAGGCTGGGAAATCTTTTTGTGCTTTTGGAATGTGAGGTATCCAAAGAAATTAATAATGATGATGAAAAAAAAGGGAGATAGCACATCCTGTTGGCAACTTCTGGGTTTGCCTTATTTCGTTCATTTTTTTAGCCAAATAAAAATATAATTATTGTCATTTTTTATTATGATTATTTTTGCACAGCACATACAATTATTGAAATGTATTTGCAACAGAGCAGGGAGGCTTTTTTGTGTTGTTTCTCTCGAGGTCTTCATGGGCTGGCACAAAAATTCAGGTTCTTTTGCTTCCACGTTCATCTTCTGCTTTGTTTTATCATAAATGGTGTATTGTGAATATTTACATCCTCCTTCCTTTCTCAAAAATACCGTTTTTTCTCCAGTCTTGAAGTGAAATAAGATTCAAACATATAAATACCTGCAACCTTCAGCAGTTTGGTGTCTGATTCCAGCTGTCTACATGTTGATTTTGGTGCTGGTTCTGTTTGATCTGATTGCAAAATGGGTTTTACTCCTCTCAGCCTGTGCAGGAAGTTTTCATTTCACCTTCTATATAAATTATTTATTCACACAAACATGCCCAGTATGAATGGGCTCCTCTCACCTCTGGCTACATACAGTTAAGATTGCTCTTATTTCTGGGATTACAGCTGAGAAATTACTCTGAAATTTAGTTTTGATGAATTAAACTCACTAACAATGCCTGAATTGCAGCTCTTATTTAACCAGGGCTGATTTCAATACTTACCCATCAAACAGGGGTTTAATCCCAGCTTGAGAACCTGAGTCCCAAACCATTCCCACACCCATCTGGGGGCATTCCCAGTCTCTCCAATGAGTTCTGGAAAAGAGGGATGTGATCACTCTGTCCTTATTTCCTAATTTTCCTTATTTGTTTTTTTTCATATTCACCACAAACCCCACCAAAGAGCCAGAGCTATTTCTGGTTTCCCTCTCTTTTTTTTACCCAGACCTGCTGTTGCTCCTCTTTGAGTTTTGGACATTTGAAATGTTTCATTTGAGAAGTGTTTTCACTTAGGAAAATCAAATTATTACTGATTTGCAGTGGCTGCATCAGTGAGGGAGAGCAGTTAATATGTCAGAGCTCCAGTCTCACACAGGAACTTGAGTTGGACAGAATTGGTGATGGAGTTTCTTTTTTTCCCCCAAATTCATAACTTTTGGGAGTCTCACAGCTGTAGAATTGTGTGTTGTCACAGCTTGAATTTTGCCTTTGCTTGTTCTCAGCAAATATTTAGCCCTTTTCCTAATTTTTTCCTAATTTTTTCCTAATTTTTTCCTAATTTTTTCCTAATTTTTCCCTAATTTTTCCCTAATTTTTCCCTAATTTTTCCCTAATTTTTCCCT
>VZUH01001798.1:10159-39612 GCA_013401175.1 Xiphorhynchus elegans
AAGGGAAAGGAAGGAAAAGAAGGGAAAGGAAGAAAGGGAAGGGAAAGGAAGGGAAGGGGGAGAAGGGCTGCTCTGCCCAGCCTGGCCCTGACCCCAGGACGAGCTGCTCCCACAGCCCTGCCAGGTGGTGCTTTACTGGGGCTCCCGTGGGGGACGGGGCTCCTCCTAAAGCTCCCCTTCACCTGTCCCAGGTGCCGCTGTGGGCAGGGGGACACGGGGGGGACCGGCACCGGTTCCGTGCCTGGATCTGGCGGAGCCACGGAGCGAGAAGAAAGAGTTGGCAGGAACAAATCTCTATTGTTCGCTGTCATCTCGCAGTGAGTGTCAGGGTAGGCAGGGGGGCTTTGACCGTTAACCGCCCAGCCCCGGCCGCCCGTTGTGTCCGGCAGCCCCCACCGGCCCACGGCCCCCCCAGCAGGAAAGGCCCCTCTAAATGGGCCCAGGCCTCTCCTTTGTGCGCGGAGGGCCCGGTGTGAAATCCGCGGCGACGTTAAATGTTTTCTAATGAATAATTACTGAAAGGAAATGGAGGGATAGATGTGTAATGGATTGTAGCGCGTCCCGATGTTTTCTTTGGGGGCACAAAAATGTTGTCCTTCAGCGGCTCCGCGATTGTCTCGGGGAGCCTTTTGTGGGGCTCGGGTTCTCAATGGATTATCTGGGAGCGCTCGCGGCCCCAATGGGAATCAAAAGGGCCCTTTGGCAAACGAATGTGTTTCAAAATGGCAGCCATGAAGCCCATTTAGTATTTAAAGTTTGGGGTTTAAAGGAATGTTTGAACTCGGGAGATTTTCTCACTTTTTTTTCTCTCTTTTGATTTATGAAAGTGAAGTGGTTCACCTCGACCTCTCCTCTATTGAGCAAGACAGACAGTCACCCTTTAACAAGTCTATAGCAGACTATGCCCTGGAGACAGACAAGAGGCCTTAAGAACTCTTGGCGTTTCCCTGGGCTGTTGATTAACCTTAAACCCCTCTTATTCTGTATTCTTTTGAAAGGAAATTAGGTTACAATGTGTAAATTTTTCCACAGGATAATTGTAGTTATGAATTCTCCTGCCTCGAGGAGTGTGCAGAGTAATTCCAGACGGTCCAGGTTCCTCCCTGCACACCCAAAATGTCCCTTTTCCACGGTGCTGCTGCAGCATTTCCAAGCACACTCAACGGACGGCATTCCAGTTCCCTTATAAATCCAAAAAGAGGCTTCCAGAATCCTCTGGGCCAATCTCAGTGAAATATCTAAATATCATCTCATCTTACCAGAGCCCTGACATTCCTGAGGGAAGCTGTGTGAGTAGAGCCCTTCCAGTCTCATCCATCCTGAGACTCTCCATTTGAAATCTTGAGTCTGTTTTATATCTCATGTTTGTCTTAGAGGACTCCAGAAATCTCCTCTAACCCACACCATGTTCCTGTGGCACCAGTTTGATTTGCTTTTGTCTCAGAGGATGGGCAAAGAAAAAAAGGGAATTTCCAGGACCAGGGAATGGCTGGAGCTGTGCCAGGGCAGGGTCAGGGGGATCTCAGGGAAAGGCTCTTCCCCAGAGGGTGGTGGGCACTGACCAGGCTCCCCAGGGCAGTGGGCACGGCCCTGAGGCTGCCAGAGCTCCAGGAGGGTTTGGACAATGGGACAGGGACAGGGGGGATTGTTGGGGTGTCTGTGCAGGGCCAGGGGTGGGACTGGATGGTCCTTGTGGTCCCTCCCAGCTGAGGACATTCCATGGTTCTTTGGTGGACACAGAGCTGAACAAACAGGTTGAACTGGGCTTTAGGGTCACCATGCCCAGCCTTAGGTAAGGCCTGGAGTTTGGAGGGGCTGGGAAAGGGAAGTTTATTGATCATAACACAAATGTGCTCTTGGTGGGAAGAATTATCTTCCTGATACCAAAAATTGACTCTGTTGGGAAACAGATGGGTCTAAACAAACTTAAACAAGTGGTTTTCCCACTGCTTTATAGAAATATCCATTATTGAAGGTTCTTTTATTTCAAGTTTGAATGGTTTTGTTCAGAGTCAGTATTTGTTAGCTGAGGACAAGCCAGCAGTGCCTTTGCCTGGCTTGGCTCCCTGTGCTGGTTTTCCTCGCTGGTTCTGAGCCACGAGGTGAGAGCTCCAATCCCTAAATATTGCTGTGAGACCAAGATAATCCTGTAGCACAGGAGGGTTTTCCCATTTTTGGAGACTCTGACCTTGCTACGGGTCCCTTCAGCAGATCTCCACCATTCAGTGAGGTGGGACCTGGGTGTGAAGCTCCTGAAACACAGAGCTCTTAATCCCTGGAAGCTTCTTCTGGAGGGTGCTGAGCAAACCAAGAGGTCACTTGCTGCTGCTCAGGCATCACTGGTTTCCCAAATGGAAGGGTTTTATCTTGGCTGCAATTCTTTGTGCAGAGAATATCACGGGGATATATTTGTTGTTGTCTTTGAAAGCTGGGCAGGGGAGGAAAAACTGGCTCTGTGTGGGAGTCTCTGGTGATCCAACACGAGAAACTGGGGGGAAAAACTGTTGCATATGGGGGGGAAAAGGGATGACAGTGCAAATGAACCCGAGTTTTGCAGTGACCTCTAGTGGGAAGCGAGGCGGGAGCTGCGGGAAGGGGCTGAGCAGCCTGCCCGGGGTGCTGGGGGGTGTTTTGTGCCATCCGAAAGCTCCGGTGGTCCGGGGGGCTGGGAGAGCTGCGAGCAGGCGGTGGATAATTGATGCCAGCGGGAGGATGTGCAGCCCTGCCCGAGGGGGGACACACGATCCTCCCGCTGCCCATGGGGCTCCAGGGCAGCCCCAGTAACTCCCAGTGGCAGGAGCCGGGCTGGAGCAGGAGGTGACGGGAGGGTGCAGGTAAAGCAGGACCTGGCAGGGGGGAGATGAACCCCAAGCTGCTTTTGGAGGGGCAAGAGGGGAACGCAGCAGCTCGGGGTGGGTTGGGGGTGTGGAGGGTCCTGGAGAGCCTTCTCTGCTCTGGTGGTGGGAATTGGTGGCCCAACCAAGCTGGCTCTGGGGGTGGGATGGCACTGGGCACAGGGGGGTGGGCATGAGGATGCTCCCAAGGGGTGAGGCTGTTCCTGCTCTCACCTCGTTGTACCTGCAGGGTTTGGGCTTTTCCAGGGTTTCCAAAAGAGCAGTGGCCTCATAACTGCTCCTCCTCTCCCCTCTGCATTCATCCCTTCTCTTCTATGAAACTACACCAAAGAAACATCAATAATTCCCTTTAGAGCCTGTTGAAAAAATGATGTTTTGAGCCTCTGGTGAAGATAAGTAATAATTCCTTGAAATTTCTTCCTTTCTGTTATTTTTTAAAGTTGTTTTCCACCTGTTCTTGCCAGATTTTGCTTCAAACTGGCAGAAACTTTGTCAAAGGAACTTTCCTGTTCTGTCTGACCTCATTTTAGCCCTTTCTCAAGGGCTGCACAGAGTTTGTGTTGGGACCTGCCATGGTCCCTTGTGGTTTCTGTGCTGATGGACAAATCCCTGTGGGAAAAGCAAAACCCTTCATTGTAGCAAGGGAGAGGTTTTCTGATAGAGCTCCTATCTCAGGAGGCAAGAAAGAAATCCCCTGGCTCCTGAGGGGTAAGGAAAGGAAAATAATCCTTGAAAAAGAGCAGAGTCTTCTGTGCATGGTGAGCCCTGGGGTATCTTACCAGGGGAGCAGAAAGCTGTAGCAAACTTCCTGAAATGGGTGTAAATGGCAGGAAATTGTGCTGTGATAATAAAATTATCAGCAACAGCAAAATACTGAGAAAATCTGAGCAGAAAAAAAGCCCAGAAAAGAGTTGAGGAATTTTGCTGGGGATCAGTGTCACTTACCAATTAACATACACGTGAGAGAACTGGGTTAGGGAAACCTGAGCAGGGACATGGGCACTGTGGTTTCAGGCTTATCCCTGCCTAATTCCAGCTGGGAGAGAAGGGAAAAGTCTCCTGTCCAGCTTGTCCCAAGAGCTGTCTGAGAAGGACAAATCCTATTATTATATTATTATTATTATCTTCCCTCTCCATACACAGAGATAGTGGGGTCTGTCCAGGCATCACTTTGAGAAGAGAAATCATCCTTTATTTTTCATTCCAAACCAATGGAGCCTGAGCTAATGACAAGCACAGCAAATAGATAAAGCAGGTCCTGTGCAGAGGAGGGGGGAAAGAAGGGATATTAATATTAAAAGGAAAAACTGGGAGTATCTTTCTGGCAGAAGTGACAACAGTTACGTTATGCCCTGGCTCAGGAAAAATGAGGAATGCTGTCTCCTGCCAGGCTGGGACAGGGGACAGACAGCTGGAGGCAGGGGATGTGGAAGGCAAAAATGGAATTCCTTGTGTGTGGAGTTAGTGCAGTCTGATTTATTTATTTTTAAACTGTGATAAGGTTTAAATAACAGGCTTCCAGGGGATCTCTCTCTGGAGCACTGTGGTAGTGTTACTGCTGAATATACATCTCAAAGCTCAGATCACTCTCAGGGAGATGAAAGATAAATGCAAAGAACAGGCTGTAAAATGAGAATAACATTAAAATAGCTGCTTAAGGACTGATTCTTCTGAGCTTGCCTCAGTCAGAAGGAATACTTTGTGGTTTGGTCCTTTGCTCTTCAGTTTATTCAACCCTGCAAATAAATGCCCTAAGCATTAGTGGCCACCAGTGCAGTGCAGGCTTTGCCAAATCATGGCAGAAACATTTTAAATTGGTGCCTGTTCACAATGTGAAGGTTTCTGCCTTAGAAAAACAAAAATTAAAAGGAGGGGAGGGAGGACATGAGGTGGCACTGCCCAAACAGGCCATCACCACCCTTTTTGGTGCTTGTTGGAAGCCTCCCCCATGGGCACAGCATCTCCTGGAGCAGTGGAGCAGCAAAGTGTGCCAAGGCAATGTCCCCAAGGGCAGGAGCAGAACTGCAAAGGTGCTGGGCTGGCAGTCACAGCCTGGAGCCTGCAGGGCTGCTGCTCCCCCCCAGCCTCTCCCTGAGCCCCAGAGCTGGAACCCTGCGAGGTAAGATGCTCCAACCCTTTGCATTTCTGTCCTGAGGGAAGGAAGGGTTTAATGCTTTAGTTAGTTATCTCTGAACTGCCTAATCCTGGCGTCTTTAAAATACCAACCAAAAGAGAAACCCAGAAAACACCCCTAATGTTACTACAGAATATGTGTAAGGTAGGCAAGTACTTGGAGAATATGTAGCCAGAACTGGTTTTCTATTTGCCAGCATGAAATTAGCAGCTTGATTTAATTAAATGAAAAGCACAGGTTATTCTTACAGCCTGGGAATGGAGCTTGATCCTCAGCAGGGAGCATTTCCAGTATAAAGTCAACTTGCATTGGAAAAAAGTCAGAGGTGGAGGGTGCAAAAGAGTTGGGTTTGGTCAGTGACCCCCTGTGGGGCATCTTTCGGCCTCCGGAGAAGGGTGGGGATGTGCTGGGAAGGGTTTCACTGGACCTGAGCAGCTCTTTGACTGGTTTTAGCAGGGTGGTGGCTGCGGCTCCTCCTGGCGTGTGGGGACCTCTGCTGCCAGCACTGCAACTCGACCTGGAGACACCGGGACACCAAAGTCTTGTGCAAAGTAGTAGCTTTTCTTCCCTAAAAGTCAAATCCAGTGATGCTTTCCCCACTCCTGTAGTTCTGTCTGTGGAAAGCAGTGACAGGTGATGGGAAAACTGTGTGTCTTCCACCGTTCTCCTCCAGCTTTGTGCTTGCCAGGGCTCTGTGCAGGCTGTCTCTGGGTGTGCAGACCCCAAATGCACCTCCAGGGCTGGGTTTGTGCCAGGGAGGGTGCCTGGAAATCCTGCTCTGTCCCCCTGGCCCCAGCAGGGAGTCCCAGACTTCCTGACCCTGAAGATGTGGAGCTCTCACGGTGTGGAATTGCCATCTTCTCAAGCTGGAATAAGGATCTCTTGGTGCAAGGCTGGTCCCTGGGGAGGGACTCACCTGTCCTGTGGTCCCTCCTGACTCTGTTCCCACCCCCTCTGTGCTGCAGAAGGAAGAAGTGGAGGACACCTCGGAGGAGAACATGGAGGGGGCTCTGATAGCCCGGGACAAGGTCGGGGTGCAGGACTTTGTGCTGCTGGACTCCCACACCAGCGAGGCCGCTTTCCTCAGCAACCTGCGCAAGCGCTACCAGGAGAACCTCATCTATGTGAGTGCCAGGGGGGAGATATGTCCCAAGGGTCGGGTCCTGCCCAGGCACCCACCAGGGCTGTGTCTGCTTTAGCTCACGAAAATAAGACCCTCAGCTGGCTCTGAGTGCCCTCACGAGATTTGAAAGGATGTGCTGTCAGTAGGAATGGAATGGGACAGGGAACATGCTGAAGGGAAGGCAGAACACGGGGTCTGATTTGTCTGGAAAGTGCCAAGGATTTTATTTTATTGTATGTTAACTTCAGTAGGAGAATCCCATCAGCACCAAGAGATACCAAAACCTTGCACATAAAATGTCAGGCCCTGATTTTGCTGGTGTGGTTCAGCTCTAGTGATAAAGTAGCTTTTGGAAGAAGTTTGTGGAGGGTTTTTTTGGTTCTCCTAACAAGCTCTGGGCCGCCTTTCTTAGTTCTTGCATTATGTCTTGCAGTGTTTGACTGCTGTTTTGGGAGCTGTGATTTGGAGCAGCTTTCCCACCCGACTGTGCTCTCTCTGCAGACATACATTGGCACCCTCCTCGTGTCTGTGAACCCCTACAAGGAGCTGGACATCTACACCGTGACCCAGATGCAGCTCTACCGAGGGGTGAACTTCTTTGAGCTGCCACCACACCTGTGAGTGATGCCTGGGGGTGGCACTTGGGGCTTTCCCTGGAATGCTGTGGCACCACAGGCTGGCCACGGGCAGCAGGTCTGGGTTTTGCTATGAGACAGTCTATTCTGAGCTCAGCTTTCCCAGTGGAAGGTGTCCATGCCCATGGCAGGGGGTTGGAAGGAGATCAAGGAATCCCAGAATATCCTGGGCTGGAAGGGACCCGCAGGGATCGTTCAGCCCAACCCTTTGTGAGTGGCCCATAACAGGGATCACATCTCAGGTCCCTTCCAACCCAAACCATTCCAGGATTCTGTGATCCTGACCAACACTTGTAATGTCAAACCAGGAGTAAATACCCTGGGAAGCCCACAATGCCCCAAATCCCCCAAAATGCCTCTCGTGCCACATCCAGGTATGCCATAGCTGACAACGCCTACCGGGTGATGTGCAACGAGTACAACAACCACTTCATCCTCATCTCTGGGGAGAGTGGGGCTGGCAAGACAGAGGCATCCAAGAAGATCCTGCAGTACTACGCAGTGACCTGTCCCACCACGGAGCAGCTGCAGATTGTCCGGGACAGGCTCCTCCTCTCCAACCCCGTGCTCGAGGTGAGGAACCAAACCAGGGGCAAATGCACAGGAGTTGGTGTTGGTGGCCCCACTGCTCAAGGATTCCTCCACCCCTGGGCCCAGGAATGGCCAGTATGGGCCCCTTGGTGGCACAGGCTCTGAAAGAATCCTTGGGATTTAATACAACTTCGTGTTTGGAAACTTAAACTTGGGGTTTCTAGTCGAGGATGGCTGAAATCTTGGAGTGCAGGGAAACTGCAACAGCTCCTGGGGGCTTCAGTTCCAGGCTATAGGGAGCAATCTTTAGCTGGATTAGCTGAATTTCACTTGCAGTGTTGGAAATACATCAGTCTGTGTTTCTCTAACCCCACTGAATTCAGTGGGACTCAGCTCTGTTACTGGAATTGGTCCTGTGGTGGGTTTGGGGCTCTCAGAGGGGTGGAAGGGACTTCACCTGTCTGTGTCTCCACAGGCTTTTGGGAACGCAAAAACCCTGCGGAACGACAACTCGAGTAGATTTGGGAAGTACATGGACATCCAGTTTGATTTTAAGGTGAGAGCAAACCCAGGGGAGCACTGTGAGAACAAGCTGGATCAGAGAACCTCTTGGCACTGCCCAGGATTTATTAATCCTTGCGCTGCAGATTTCTGACCCTGCTTTCACAGGCCTTGCATTCTGCAGGTAAGGTCACAAGTTATCCATCCTGAAATCTTCCTCCATCCCTGGCAGTGCTGCCAGTGCTCCCTGGAAAGCTGGGAGAGTTGGAAAGCACAGGTTACATTAGCAGGACAGCACACCTTTGGAGTGTTGCTCCCAAACTAAAGGTGGCACATAAGTGACAGCACAATTGGGCTCCTCCTGACCCTGCTCCTCATTCCTGGGTGTCAAAAACCAGCCACCACAGGGAAGTTATTGGTACTTCTGGTGTTGATCTGACTGCTTTGTCCTGCCAGGGAGCTCCAGTGGGAGGGCACATCCTCAGCTACCTGATTGAGAAATCCAGGGTTGTCCACCAAAACCACGGGGAAAGGAATTTCCACATTTTCTACCAGCTGTTGGAGGGTGGAGAGAAGGAGCTTCTGTGCTGGCTGGGGCTGGAGCGCAACCCCCAGAAATACACGTATCTCATGCAGGTGAGTGGGAGCTGCTCCCTCTGCCACACCAGGTGCCAACCCCAGTGCCAGGGCTGGCAAAGGCAGAGGGGGGGGCTGCGGGCTCAGGCTCTGCAGAGCCCTAATTGATTTATGGTCACACCCAGGGCTTTGATTTAATCGAGGTTTTCAATCTGAACTAAAAGGTGTGATCAAACGAGCCACTTCCAGGATTAGTAGCAGTGAAATAACTTGCTGAGGAAACTGGGAGTGAGAGCAGGATCTGTGTTTGCTGATAATAAAGGTGCTTTGCCAAGGAATTGTGCTAACCCTTCTTTCTTTTGCTGTAGGGTCGATGTGCCAAAGTGTTTTCTATTAATGACAAGAACGACTGGAAAATCGTCCGCAAAGCTTTTTCTATCATTGACTTCACTGAGAAAGATATCGAGGTGTGTGTGCTAAAGGGGACTGAGAAAAGGGAGCTGCTGGAGGGAACTGCTGCTTTCCTGAAGGGATGGAAGTAGCCTGGCTTGGGAGAGGTGATGAGGGTGGAACAGGACATTGTTTGGTGCCTCCAGGACCTGAGGGAACCTACAGGACAGATGGAGAGAGACTTTTTACAAGGGATGGAGGGACAGGACACAGGGAATGGCTTTAAACTGCCAGAGGGCAGGGTGAGATGGGAGATTGGGAAGGAATTGTTCCCTGGGAGGGTGGGCAGGCCCTGGCACAGGGTGCCCAGAGAAGCTGTGGCTGCCCCTGGATCCCTGGGAGTGTCCAAGGCCAGGTTGGACAGGGCTTGGAGCACTCTGGGCTGCTGGAAGGTGCCCTGCCCATGGCAAGGGGTATAATTACATGAAATTTAAGTTCCCTTCCAACCCAAACCATTCCATGGGGTTGAAGGCAGTGGGTGGGTGAAGAACACGATGGCCAGGGTGGTATCACAGCCCTGGAGCTCGTTCTCTGACTCACCTCCCTCAGCCTGGCCACTGTCCTGTGTATCAGCAGGTGTGGGAAGGGTTTGCACCATTCCCAGGCCATGGAAACCTGTGCTCTCATGGTGTGTCTCCTGTTCTCAGCACCTCTTTGGAGTGGTTGCCAGTGTCCTGCACCTCGGGAACATCCAGTTTGAGGAGGACAGCAATGGCCACGCCATCATCCGGGACGGCACCCAGATCAAGTGGATCTCAAAGGTACCTGTGCTGAGGCACTGCCAGG
Source organism: Xiphorhynchus elegans (assembly GCA_013401175.1). Lineage (NCBI taxonomy): Eukaryota > Metazoa > Chordata > Aves > Passeriformes > Dendrocolaptidae > Xiphorhynchus > Xiphorhynchus elegans. Next base: position 19,751 of record VZUH01001798.1, read on the forward strand.
GCTCTGAGGGAAGCCTCACCCTGCTGTGTTTTCTCTTAAGGGCAAAACTTGTACTCCCCAGAGCAGAAGGATCACTCTGTAAATACAAAAACACCCAGCTCTTGTTGGAAACTGGGATTTTCTCCGTAGCTCACGTCCCCGGGACTTCCTTGTGTCCTGTTCCTCAGGGATGAGGAGGCTGGGAAGGGGCTGGGGGTTGTGCCCTGCTGATCACACAATGCTGCTTCTTTCAAGAGTCCTGCTGGCCGTGCTCTGAGTGCCAGTATTCCATTTTCCTGCAGCTCCTGGGCTCTCACCTGTCCATCCTGCAGGAAGCTCTCACCCACCGCAAGATCGAAGCCAGATCCGAAGAGGTACCCAGTGGTTCTGTGTAACCCCAACCCTGGGGGGCAGGAGGAGCTCTGTCCTCAGTGGAAACGGGGCTTTCTCCTTTTCCATATCCCCTTCTTCTACCTGAGACATTAAATTAAATATATCCCCAATATTACAGTTTCTTTCTGAGCAAGAAAGCCCAGGGAGGGTTGGAGTGCCCAGCCCTCGAGGTGCCCAAGAACAACTGGATGAGGCACTCGGAGCTCTGGGCTGGGGGACAGGGTGGGCATCGGGCACAGGGTGGACTCTGTGACCCTGGAGGTCTTTTCCAACCGTTGTGATTCTGTGATTGTGGCATTTCTGTGTTTATTTCCAGGTCCTGAGCCCTCTGAACGTGGATCTGGCATTCTATGCCCGGGATGCCGTGGCAAAGGCGATTTACGGCCGGACTTTCACTTGGCTCGTCAACAAAATCAACAGCTCTCTGGCCAACAAGGTTGGTTTCCTGCCTGGTGTCCTCCCAGACTGGAGGTCTCCTTAGATGCTGAGCAGAGTTTCTCCAGAGAGGCCCCTGAGCCCCATCCCCAAATCTCCTGGATGTGAATTGCTGTTGGGGCATCCCACAGCCCTGAGCTGGAAAAGTGAGGTGTGGAAGTTGGTCTGTTAAAGTGGCTCCTCCTTTGGGAAGTGACACGAAGCTCTTGAGGAAAGTTTAAAATGTAGGTGGAGGAAACAACGTGCAGGGAAGGAGCAATTGTGGTGTCTCTGACAGGATTCAACTCGGAAAACAGTCATTGGCCTGCTGGATATCTATGGCTTTGAAGTGCTGGACACCAACAGGTAAGGGCTGTTCCTGAGGTTTGGAATGTGCTGGAATCCTGCCTGGCTTCTCAAATGTGCCCATCCCCCAGCACAGGAACTGTAAAACCTGGGCACAGGGGCTTTGCTGAACCCCCTGAAAGCTTTAGCTGGGGTTTGGGCTGCTGGTACCTCAGTGTGGGAGGAGTGTGTGGGCTGGGGCTGTGTGGACATGGGTGGTTTGTCTGGAGAGCAGCAGGTGGTGGTGGGAGAAGCAGAACTGCCTGGGAATTCAACCAAACCTGAGGCTCCTTTCGCCCTCTGAAGCTTTGAGCAGTTCTGCATCAATTACTGCAATGAGAAGCTCCAGCAGCTGCTGATTGAGATGACCCTGAAAGCAGAGCAGGAGGAATACGAGCTGGAAGGGATAGAGGTAAGTTGTATTTCCCCCTCCTTTTCCCTTTGAACAGCAATGGGAAAGGCAGCCTGAATTTTGCAGTTTGTCATTGTTCCCCTGGGAAGGGTGAGATTGCATCTCATTCTGCATCTCCTTTTGAAGTGTAATTTGGCCAAGACTTAATTCCCAACATTTAAGAAAGTAGGTCCTGCCCCTGGATCTAAGTTCCAAAGAAGTTTAAAAATTGCAAAGAAAAGGTCTTCCTCTAAAGCTGCCCTTCCTTTTTCCCTCTTCCAGTGGGAGCCAATCCCCTATTTTAACAACAAAATCATCTGTGACTTGGTTGAGCAGAAGCACAAAGGAATAATCTCCATCCTGGTAAGAGCAGAGTTTGTGCTAAGTTAAAATGCCAGCCTGTGCCCTGCTCTGATGGCCCATAACCACATTTTCCCCTCAAATTATGGGATGGATCTGCATTATCCAGGGTCTAAACATGCAGACCTTGCAAACATGCACCCAGAAGCTGAAGGCAGAGGATCTGGTGCCTGGGGGGGCTAAAGGGGGTGGTGGATGTGCTGCCTCCCCATTGATGGGCACCAAATTATGCCAAATGCTGTGGAGGAGGAGGAGGAGGAGGGAGCAGGAGCCCAGGGCAGCTGTGACCCATGTCTGCCCTCCCAGGATGAGGAATGTCTGCGACCTGGGGAAGCCACTGACCTGAGCTTCTTGGAAAAGCTGGAGGAGAAAGTAGGAGACCATGCCCACTTCGTGACGTACGCATTTACCTCTGTATCCTCTGGCAGCCCCTTCCAGCTCCCCCCCAGGCAGGGGAGGGCAGGGAACAGCCTTTGCTTCGGGCCAGGGCACCCCAGGCAGCCCCTGCAGGGGCTGGCACTGGCACTGCTGCACTGGGGACACTGGGGGGGTCCTGGCTCCTTACTGGGCTGGCGCTGGTCTGGGAGACTGGGCTGGGGCTGGTCCTGTCTCCTTACTGGGCTGGTGCTGGTCCGGGCTGGTGCTGGTCTGGGAGACTGGGCTGGTCCTGTGTCCTTACTGGGCTGGTGCTGGTCTGAGACTGGTTTCATTCCACACTAAAATTCGGGCCCCGTGGGTGCAGCCCCTGATTTTAGCCCATGGAGGTGAGATGGCTCTGGCCACTGGTGGCTTTGGCCTCACTGTCCCCAAGGAAAGCTGAGGGTGCTGTGACAGGCAGCCCAGTGCCCGAGGGGGGTGTAAATATTTACCCCCTTCTTGCCATGAGTGAGCCTGGAGTATGAAGAGGAGAGCAAATGCTCCTGCTCATCCCCCAGCAGTGACAGCTTGGTTGGCACTGCCCTTGCCGTGGGTTTGGAGCTGCTCTGGTGGCAGCTGAATGCGTTGGCGCCGGGCTGGTTCCAGCAGGAGCTGCTGAAGCCTCTGACAAGGCATCAATCCCTAGTCCTGCTGCTGAGCTGTCACTGCTCCTACAGCTCTGAACCTCGCCACAGCCAAGTGGAACATTCAGAGCCAACATTCTTGTCACCACAACGTGCTTTAATGCTGTTCTGCCTGATTAAAAGCTTTAAATAGCAGTGCTGGAGCGACTTAAATGGGATGTGAACCTGGTGATGCTCTTGGAAGGAGCTTTGATAGACTAATGTGCTGTTGTGACACCCAGCTCTGCAGTTACTGACTGCTTACAAAGCTGAAACTTCAACTGTGAAGTTGCTCTTTTTTTTTCTTGGCGTGTTTTTTTCCTCCAAGGAATCCTTGCTTTCTAAAATTTTTCTGCTAGTCTGGAACATTTGGATTCCTCCTTTGTGTCTGGGTTCTTGCTCCGGGGCAAAATATCTCAAATGATCCTTATCCCTGGGTTCACTTTTAAGCTGAGAGGTGATCTTTTCCCCCATCCAGGCAGTGAGAAGGTATTTAAATAAATGTTGTGGGAAGAAATCTTAGTATTTCAGGAAGGGCTGAGCCTTGCCAGGTGGCACAGGAAGGTCACAGGGACCCTGAGTTTGGGGGAGCTGCTCCCATTTGTGCCTGGTGGCAGCAGGGTGTGATGGTTTGATTCTGGGCCGTGCCTGCCCAGCCAGAGCCCTGTCCATGAGAGCAAACCGTGCCTTTCCAGCTGTGCTGCAGCTGTGACCCTCTCCCCAAGCTGGGCAGAGGTGCTCGTTGCCCTTTCTCTGGGTGTTTTGCTGTTCTCCCCCTGCAGTCGCAAACTGGCCGACCAGAGGACGCGCAAATCCATCGACTGGGTGGATTTCCGGCTCCTCCACTACGCAGGAGAGGTCACGTACTGTGCCGTGGGTGAGTGAGAGGGCCAGGCTGGCTCCCCTGAGCCCTCAGCTGCTGTGGGGGCTCCCTGGGAAGAGGAATTCCCAAATACCTGCCCTCCGAAGGCACTGCTATATGAACATCTCACATGTGCCTGCAGTGAGAACGTTGAGGATGGAAATGCCCCAGTTTTGTGCTGGAGCGTTTGTCTTACAAAAGAATTAAACACTTTTTGTGTTTTGGGGTTTTTTTTTATAGGATTCCTGGAGAAGAATAATGATCTGCTGTACAGAAACCTGAAGGAGGTAAGCACAGAAATGGAATGCTGTTTTCTTTTTCCCTGCCAGGAGCAGAAATGCTTTGCAGAAGGTGCATTTAATCCCTGCAGAGAACAAGAACATCCCTTTCTCTTTAGCAGTGACCCATAAACACTTGCATGGGTGTCCTCAGGGCTGGGCTGCTCACAGGAGGGACAGAAGGGCTGCTCAGGAAGGCAGCCTTTAATTCCCTTCATTTCAGGTGTTGTGCAACTCCAAGAATGGCATCATTAGAGACTGTTTCCTCCTGTCGGAGCTGGACAACAGGAGGAGACCCGAGACTGTGAGTTTGGTCTTCAGTCTGAGCTCTAAGTGTGAACTCAGCTCCCCAGGCTTTGATTTAACCACTGATCCTGCCTTTACACCCCATGGCCACAAACTAACACACAGGAATTCCACCTCAACTTGAGGAGGAACTTCTTTCCATGGAGGGTGGTAGAGCCTGAAGCAGCCACCCTCTGGAGACATTCCAAACCCACCTGGGCACGTCCCTGTGTCACCTGGCCCAGGTGTCCCTGCCTTGGCAAGGGGGTTGGACTGGGTGACCTCCAGAGGTCCCTTTCAACCCGAACCATTCTGGGAATCTGAGATTCCTGCACTTGGTGGAGGTTTATGCTGCTGTTCCACCTCTGCAAACTTCCTGGCAGCTGAGCAGTGATGCTGCTGAGACAGCAGCCAGTGTTATATATAAATTTAATATATATAATTATTATATATATATATATGCATACATTAAACACATCAGCTTCCACTTCCAGCTTTAGGCTGGATGCAGGGAGTGAGTGGACCCCAATCCCTGCAGCTGATGAGTTGCAAGGCTGAGAAAGCTCTTTCAATGCTGTCTTAGGTTGCAACCCAGTTCAAAAACAGCCTGACGAGCCTGATAGAAATCCTGATGTCCAAGGAGCCTTCCTACATCCGCTGCATCAAACCCAACGAGAACAAGGAGCCTGGTAGGGCTGGGGACACTGCTGAGGACAGGGTGGAACTGAGAGCTGGGGGGTGTTTATGGAGATATCTGTGCTAAAAGCTCAGTTAAACTGCAGCAAAACCATCACCCTGAGGAACTGGGGGTTGATTCCTCACCTTGGGCGGTTGGGGATTTGATTCCTTCCTGGTTTCTCCCACCACAAGGACAGGTGGCTGAGCTGCCCCAGGCAGAACTCGCCAGTGACTGTGTGTCCTTCCTGCAGGGAAGTTTGATGATTTCCTCATCCGACACCAGGTGAAGTACCTGGGGCTGATGGAGCATCTGCGGGTGAGACGAGCCGGCTTCGCGTACCGGCGCAAGTACGAGCTCTTCCTGCAGAGGTGAGCTCTGTTTTCCAGGAAATCCTGCCCTCCCTGGGGGCTCCAGAGTGAGTCCCACTGATGGGAGGGCTCAGCACACACTCCTCTTCCTTAAAAATAACCTCGGCATGTGTCTTATCTGGATGTGGTTTGATCTGCTTTGGCCTCCTCTGCCTTGAATAGAGCAGTGGGAATTTGAGGGGGGGATTTTTGGGGGAGATTCCTCAAATTTCACATCATTTGTGTTGATGTCTCGCTGCTCTCTCAGGTATAAATGCCTCTGTCCAGCCACCTGGCCCAACTGGCACGGCACAGCAGCTGAGGGTGTGGAGAGGCTCATCAAGCACATTGGCTACAAGCCTGAGGAGTACAAATTAGGAAGGTAAATGTCTCTGCTCTGGGTGCTTGCTGTGGTGGATCCTGTGTGTGACATGAGCAGGGGGACAGATAAAGCCCCAGATGCGTAAATTTCCTCTTTATTTTTACCTGTTTCCGTGGGAGTTTCAAGCCAGGCTCGTTTCCTCCATCTCTGGGTGAGGGCAGAGGGGCTGCTCTGCCCCACCTCCTGTGTCCTGTCTGCTTGGGTGGCATCCCAGCTGGCTGGAGAACCCTGACCATGGTTTGGGCAGCTGAAACGATGGCTCACTGTGAATAACAACCTGCTGCTGGTCTCTCTTTCAGAACCAAAATATTCATTCGTTTCCCCAAGACTCTGTTTGCCACAGAAGATGCGTTTGAGTACAGGAAACACCTGCTGAGTAAGGTTCCAGTTCCCTTTCTGTGACACAGACACAGCAGGGCCTGGTGGACCCTGTCCCTGAGCTCCAGGGAGATGCAGGAGGTGCCAGGTTGGATGGGGCTGGTGGAAGATGTCCCTGCTCATGCCAGGGGGTGGAATGAGATGGGTTTTAAGGTCCTTCCAACCCAAACCACTGTGGGATTCTGGGGTGAGAGCTGAGACCCCTGGTCTGCACAGCTCTGCAGAATCCATGGGAAACTTAGTGCACTTTCTCCAGGGTGGGGAGAAATCACTGGCTCTGTTTGGCTCCTTTAGAGCTCCTCAGTCCCATGGGTGACTGCTGGTCCATGCCTGGATGCACCAAGTGCCCTTCCCTTGGGATTGGGATCTCACCTAATGGAGGGCTCTTGTCTGTACCTGTTTGAAAAGCATAAATGGAGGACATGGAATCTCCTGGGCCTGTTGGTGTTGTGGCTCCTGTTCCCTGGAGCTCGTGCAGCCCCTCCTGTGCTGGTGGGATGTGGGGTCTCAGCTCCTCAGCCTCTGATCTGGGAGGTACAAGTGATGTCTCTGGGTTCTTTTCCAGTTTCAAGACTACAGGCCAAATATAAAGGATTCCTTGGGCAAAGAGCCTACCAGAAGAAGAGGAAAGCAGGTATGGGCTCTGGAGTTGAGGGTTCTCTCAGGGCTGGGCTTTCCATTGGGGTTGTAGCTTTGGGAGGTCACAGATCTACGTTGCTGTGGGGGACACTCGTGGGTTCCCTGGAGGGCTGTGGGTGCCAGGTGAGATGAAGTGTCAGCTGCACAAAGAGCATCCCCAGAGCACTTACAGGGGCCCCCTTGGTTGTGTTTGGCTCCTCACACCACGAGCTGCTCTTGGCCTCAGCCAGGCAGAAGCAGCACCTTCTGCTGCCCACGTGGGGACATTCTGGGGTACCCAGGAGTTGATCATCAGCTGCTGGGGGAAAAATAACCCTTTTTATCACATCAGGCAGGCTGACCTAAAACCTGCAGGCTCAAAGGGTGGCTTTCTGAGATTGGATAGTGGGAGGCTGAGCAGTGACAAGGTCTGGCACTGCCTTGGTGTTGTACAGGTGGAACTGGATCAACCACTTAGGACAGAGAAGAAAACATCCCAAAATTCTCGCAGTCCCCACCAGCTGATCTTTAGGGCTGCCAAAGCAGCAGCCCCAAGGTGTGCTGGGTGGGCTCAGGGGCAGCATGGCACAGCCCCTCTGGTACCTGGCTCTGTTGCAGCCATCAAGCTGGAGGCGTGTTGGCGAGGAGCGCTGGCACGGAGGGAGGCCAAGAAGAGGACGTGGGCAGTGCAGACCATCAGGAAGTAAATCCCACCCTTGGAGGGGTCCTGGGGAGGGCTGTGGGTGGGGGGTCCCAGCGTGGAGATGGTCCCTGGACCACGAGCCCAGAGCACTGACAGGGAGTCACAGCCAGGCCCTTCCCAGCCACTTCCAAGCTGTGCTTGCAGGAGGGGCACAAGTGCCAGGGGGTGGGTCTGAAATGCCTGGCACCTCTTCAGGAATGCTCTGGCTGGCACAAATTTCTGTGGCTCTGCTGCTTTGTATTTTCAAACCATAGAAGTCCAGAGTGGTTTAGGTGGGAAGGGACCTTAAAGCCCATCCAGTTCCACCCCCTGCCATGGGCAGGGACACCTCCCACCAGCCCAGGTAGCTCCAACCTGGCCTTGGACACTCCCAGGGATCCAGGGGCAGCCACAGCTTCTCTGGGTACCTGTGCCAGGGCCTGCCCACCCTCCCAGGGAAGGATTCCTCCCTAATCCCTTGCATGACCCTCCATTCCCTTATGTGTGGTCCTCCCTCTCCACCCCCTCAAACCCAGCTCCTGGAGCAGAGCTGATCTTCCCTTTGAACCCCAAAGCACCCTGCTTTGGCCAACAGAACCTGGAAGAAAATATTAATATTTAAAATATCACAAAGCTAAAGATTTCCATTGCTGTAGCACAGGTGACCTGTGAACCTGCTGTGTGTGCCCCCTGTCCCTCACCTTGTTCCATGGATTTCTGGGGTCACGTGCCAGTTCTGCTCCGGTGTCTCCGTAGGTTCCTAACTGGTTTCATCCATCGGAAGAAGCCCCTTTGCCCAGAGAACAGGGAGTTTGTGAGGCTTGCCCAGTACAACTACCTGATGAAGCTCCGGGACCACCTTCCAAAAAATGTCTTGGACAAGAGTTGGCTGAAACCTCCCTCCATCCTGGAAGAGGTGAGGGCTGCTGCTGGAGGCTTTGGGAGAGGCGGAGGTGCTTCTGTTCCGTGGGCATGTGGGTGCACAGCTCGTGTGGGAGGAGGGCAGGGATCTGCTGCCTTGTCCTCTGTTCACGTGGGATGGCAGGACCTGTGGAAGGGCCTGAGCTCTGCTGTGTTTGGATGGGAATGGGAGGAATGGCCCCACTGTTGGTGCTTCCATGGGGGAGGAGAGAGCTCTGTCTTTCAAACAACAGAAAGGGAAATGCACAGACAGAAAAGTGACCTCATGAGCCCTGTCAAGACAAAATCACTCCAAGACTTTAGGCTCGTGGCACAGACAGACCTATTTGCACAACTGCCCTACTGTTTTGGTTTTCCCTTTTTGCCTGTAGACATCTGAGCTGCTCCAGAAGATCTGCATGAGGAACCTGGTGAGGAAATACTGCCGGGGGGTCAGTGCCGAGAGGAAAGCACAGGTAACCAACACCTGAGTGCAGGGGTGGGAGGCACAACAGTGTGCTGTGACCTCTGCTCCCTGGGGATCTCCTGCAGCACAGGCTGCTCCTCCTGCCCCCCTGCTCCTCTCACTCACTCAGCAATGACATGAGAGTCAGGGATTCCCTCCGGTGTCCCTCACCATGTACAGAGCAGTTCTCCTGCAGACACGTGGGGCTTTATCTTGGGGCATTAAAACTGCACCCCGTGTAATTAGAAATGATCCATAAATCAGAAAAATCTGCAGGATTGTCCCTGCTGCCCCTTGATTTGCTGTAATACAGGAACAGCCTCAAGCTGTTGGAAGAAAAGCAGCACAATGCCATGAGTCCAGAGCGAGGTGGGCAGTGCGTGAGTGGAAGGATTTTGGGCAGTACCAGGGTTTGCATTGCACCTCTGGTGTTCCTGGTGGGGGCTCTCTGAGGGTAAAGGCTGTTCCTCCCCCCTCAGCTGCAGCAGAAGGTGGTGACCAGTGCTGTTTTCCGAGGGAAGAAGGAGGGATACACGCAGAGCATCAACCAGCCCTTCCTGGACACCCGGCTGAGTGAGTGCACAGCGACCCCCAGAGCACCCTCAGCTGGGAGGGGACTGTGCCAAGGGATGAAGACAGTCAGAGCAGCTCTGTGGTGGTTGCTGGGGCAGTGGTGACTGTCTGTCTGTCTGTAGGTGTGTCACCCACACTCATGTTCTCTTTCTCGTTTGCTCCTCAGAAGTGAGTGACATAAACCCCAAAGTGCTGCAGCTCATCCAAGGGGAGAACATCAAGGTAAGGGAAGGACAGGACCCTTGGAATTGGTGTCACCAGAGTCCTGGAGCTGGCTGGTCACACAGGGCCTGACAGATAGCAGGGGAGCCACTGTTTCCTTGCTTTTAAATTGGAGACAGGTCTCAAAATGCACCTAAGAATGTTATTTATGATCCCACTCCTAGCCCTGTTTGGGCTGTACAGGGCAGGAGCAGAGCTGGGGTGTCTGTGCACGTCGCCTGGTCATGGCACAGAGGGCACAGGTGCCCCATCTTGCTCAGAGCAGGATCTGCCCCCCGAATTTCCCAGTATAAAGAATCCAGGCCCCTGTGAGCAGAGCTTGGTGGGAGCTGGAGCTCCACAGGCAGAGCTGCTCCCACCCAGGAGGACTCCAGTGCCTGGCCTGGGGCAGGGACAGTGCTGACACCACCTCTCTGCTTTCAGTACGTGACCCCTGTGATCAAATACGACAGGAACGGGTTCAAGGCACGGGAGAGGCTCCTGGTGCTGACCCAGAGCTCGGCCTGCGTGGTGGAGATGGCCAAGCTCAAGCAGAAGGTCGACTATGCCACGCTGAAAGGTAACCTGGGGGCCTTCTGTCCAACCTGGGCTAGTGGAAGGTGTCCCTGCCCATGGCATGGGGTGGAATGGGGTGGGCTTTGAGTTCCCTTCCAACCCACCCCACCCCATGACTTTGTGATGATTCTGACTCTTTGTGGGGCTTCATGTCCTGCCTGAGACCCTGGTGGGGGGAGGATGAACTTCTGAAACCTGGGCTTGCAAAGGTGTTTGAAGCAATGACCTGCTTGGGGTCATTCCAGGCTGTCAGCCTGGAAACACAGTTTACTGACTAAGGGGACAGTTCTTTGTTGTGCTCCTGTATTTAAATCTTTCACTTCCTGCTGACAGAGAGGAGAGAAAAAATAAAACAAAGGCTTTTTTACCCCAGTTTGCAGGTATTTTTAATCCTGCCACTGTTGGAACTCCAGTCCAGGGGTAGAATATATACTTTGTCCCCTGTCTGGCACCAAAACCAGGGTGGCATGGAAAGGTATAGAACATGGACAAGGGGATGACAGAGGGACCTGCAGAAGGTATTTTGAAAATTTAATCAAAATAGGAGCTTTGTTGTGTTTTGTTCTAAGCAGGACATTCTTCACACTGAGGGAGGGACTCAGGAATTGTCAGGATTCAGGAATTCCCCCCTCAGGAATGGGGGGCTGGAGTCCTGTCCCTGTGGGAGGGTGCTGAGGGAGGTGTGGGGCTGGGTTTGGCAGGTTTTCCTCTAATTCTGGATTTCTTTCGAAGGGATCTCCACCAGCAACCTGAGCGATGGGATCGTGGTCATTCATGTTCCAGAGGACAACAAACAGAAGGTACAAAATCACAACACAGCTCCTGTGAGCTGGTGGTTAAAAGTGGGTCTGGTGGCTGGTGCTTCCACTACCATCCTAAAAAACCCTTGGGATTACACAATTAGTGATGTTTATTAATTCCTCCTCACTAGACTTGTGCTCCAGACCCTTCCCCAGCTCCGTTCCCCTCTCTGGAAACGCTCTTGTGTTTTTTAAGAGCCAAAGTTGCTGTAAATCCTAAATAATGCCTGGAAAAGAAGTTTAATTTGATCATTTCTGCTCTGGCATCCCCAGGGAGTCTGTCTGAGTGTCCCAGTGCTGTGTGTCACGTGCTGGGGTGGTGCCAGGTGCCTTTGTCCCTCTTTTCCCATCCCCAGGGCGATGTGATCCTGCAGTGCGAGCACCTCTTCGAGACGGTGACCAAGCTCTGCATGTTGTCCAACAAGCAAAGCCTCGTGAAGGTTGTGCAGGGAAGGTGAGGAAGGGGATGGGCAGCACTGGGCAAGCTCTATTCCATGGAAAAACCTGCTTCAAAACCTTTTAGGTCTGGATTATTCAAACAGCAGAGTGCCCAGAGCTGGGCAGGCCTGGTGCAGCAGCACCGCTGTTCTCGTGGCTTCCACAGGCACAGGGGACACAGGATGGGATGCACTGAGAGAAAATGCACTAAAAATCATTCCAACCTTTTCCCCAGATTTTCCCCAGGCTCATGAGGCTTGTTTCCATGGTGGTGCACCTTGCTGGGTGTGCTGCTCTGCTCTCAGAGCTGCCTGTCCCCCAAACTTTTATAGGTGATTGCACTTCTAAACCCCCTTTTTCGTGTTTCTGCTGCTGTGACCTGAGTGTGAGGTTGTGGGCTCAGTGGTTTCCCAGGAGATCCCATTAGCCCCAGCTCTGAGGAAAGCCAGCTGGAAAGCTGGGGGTCACCTCAGGATAAATGCTCCTCTCCCAAAAGGATTGAGGAGGCCCAAAATGTGATTGCAGAGCTCGGATCCTTCCAGCCACGGCCCCGAGCGAGGGGCAGGTGGATGGTTTGTCTCTCTGATCTCCCTCTGAATTGGAGTTGGCAGGTGAAACCTGCACTTCTGCTCCAGCTTTCCTCTCTGGCCTTTGCCTTTCAGCTGTAATTAGATTTGGTGTGTTCAGTGGTTTTCTCCAGGTCAGATCTGCTTAACTTCCAGTGCTTAATTGCACCAGGAACATCCAAAGCCTGGGCCAGGCAGGGATGGTCCATTCATCAAACCTAATGCAATTGTTTAGGAAATTCACCTAAGCTGGGGCTCTGATCTCCTCCTCTAAGGAGATTTGCCCAGGGGACAGAAATAAAGGGGGCTTAGAGAAAAGCCTCTCGTGGGGAGAGCACTCGTGGGGTTCTGTCCTTACAGCCTCAGGTTCCGCATCGGCTCCGGCAAGGAGGGGACCTTGGTGTTCACCGTGGGCAAGGAGCCTCTGGTCTTCAAGGACAAGAATGGACAACTAACAGTGGTAAGGCCTCGTGTGAGCATGGGAAACACCTTGTGCTTCCTCCTGAGACACCTGCAGAGAGCACAACCCAAGTACCCAGGCACTCCATCCCTGTGTAAGATGATGCACAATAGCTGGTCATCCCTGCTGGGAGCTGCAGCTCCATGAATTGGGCAGGAACTGCCTTGTCCTCGAGCTGGCACAGGGACAGGCAACGAGGCTCACCCCTGAAATGGTCAGGCAGAGAATTCAACCTGACCCAAATTCAACAAGCACCTGCAAAATGAGGCCTTAGGGGATGTTTTCCCCCTCGTGTTGCATCCCTCAACCAAGTAATGCCTGAAAGTGGTTGGGGGATGAAGGAAAGGCACCTCTTTCCACCCAAGCAGGTCATGTGAGGACTTGAGAGCTCCAAGGAGAATCCCATGGAGGTGTAACACCCTCAGGGCCCTGGTCAGCTGTTCCTGCAGCTGGAGAGGGAGGGAGTTGTGTCCATACCCCAACAGTCAGACAGAAACACCACCAGCTCTCTTCCCAGGCACCCAAAGGACATTCGTCCCTGATTTAATGACTCCACCTTTCTAACCCTAATTTAATGACTCTTTCTCATCCTAGGTGTCAACTCAGGTAAAGTCTTGATGAGAACTAGTTCCTGTTCCTGGACCTTGCCTTGGTTGGGAACAGAAAGGAGCCTGCAGGATGAGACCAGCCCTCACATCTCCCCTGGACTCTGATGCCACAGGGTTGCTGTGATTTGAGAGTTTGCTTGCATCTTTTAGGCTCTTTTTTTATAGCTTAAAACTACTAACTCTAGCTAAATAAAACTCATGATGTTGCTGTAATATTCCAGTGAGCAGAGATGCTCATTACAGAGTCACAGGGACCTGTTTAAACCAAAATCTGCAGTTCCACAGGTAAAATGTCCATGTGTGAGAGCCCTGACCAGTCAGGAAGGATGAAGGCAGAAGCCCAAAGGCCTCTTAACTAAACTTAACACCTTAACTAAAAAAAAATCCACATTTACCACACAACCTTCATTTACATAAACACCAAAAAACCCCCAACCAGCCAAAACAAAAATTCCCCCCACAAAAATCAAAATACCATCACAACACTGAATGAAAATGGACAATTTACACCAAATCCACCTCTTGTCCCATTACCACAACTGCAACTAAAATTGCCCATGCTCAGGTCCCTGCCTTCTGCAGTGCCAGAAGGTCAAACTGACACCCAGGAGGAGGATGAGGACTGGTATTTCCCCCCCAGAGTTCCTCCATGGCCCACAAGGCCATCGTGCTTCCACCAATTAATAAAGTGACTCACATGTAAATATGAAATTTCTTCTAATTTATTGTGTTATATTAAAAAAACCAAAAGCACATATTGCAAACATCAACCATACAATGAAATCCAGCAGAAGCTTGTTTTGTGCCTCAGGATGGACAGGAGGGAATGATTGTACAGAACAGAATCTGCTGTTGTCCATGAAACAACTCCATTAAGACTGAGAGGTTCTACCTCTGCTCTGCTCTAAGGTGAGGGGGGAGCTCAGAGCCTTCCCCAGGGCTCAGGGGGATCCAAACCTGCCTCTGGGAGTGCAGGAGCAGCTGCTTTGGTGCTACACAGATCCCAGGGGGAGGGGTCAGCCTGGGGTGGTCACTGTCCCCTCTCCTGCAGCCCCCCTGTGCCAGGAGCTGCAAGTGGACAAAATCCAGTCCCAGGGAAGACTTTGCTCCACTCTCCTGGGCTGTGCTGTCACTGCTGGTGGCTGAGAGGGGCAGCAGGCAGGTCTGCTCTGCCTGGGATAATCTGGAGAGCTGCTTGTGGCCAGGACACCTGCCCTGAGCCCCACCTGCACCTGAGAGCTGAGCAAAACCACTTAGAGTAAGGAGGCTCAGGAGCTGAGAGCATTTGTGCAATGGCATTACCAGAGTTGCACTCAAGGACAGGGGCAGGAGGTAAAGGACACTCCACCACCCCAGCACAGCTTTGGGCACCACCCCAGCACAGAGGGTGAACTCAGGAGTGTGTTAAGGCAGAGTCTGCCCACAAACACAGCAACAAAACTGAAATTGCAACTTAGACTCTCCTGGAGTGACTTGACTAAACCAACAGCTCTACAAACCGCTGTACAAAGATTAAAAACAACCATCCCCTGGTTTTTAAAGAACTTAGTTTGCAAAACCTCAACGAGAAAAGCCTGAAGCCAGTTAAGAAGCTATTTACAGAGAAGTTAATCACAAAGACGTGACCTGTCAGGTGCTTAGCACTGCTGTCACCTCCTGGAGCTGGACCTGCTCTGCTCCATGGGATGTGGCTGGAGTTTGTCTGGGGCCTCCCAGGGAGCTCAGAGCAGCTCTCAGGTGGAGTGAGCAGGGATTCTGCAGGACTGTTGGTGTTCTACAGTCCTGGGCTGGTGTTCCCTGATCACCCACTGCTGAGACACAGAGTCTCAACCCCTCAAAGGCAGCAGATCTGCTACAGATGCTCAGAAACAACAGCCCAGGAACACAGCAGTAAGTGCCAAAAGTACACAGTGCTGGAGAACCAGCATTGCAGGACCTCCTTCCTCACTCCCCACAGCCAGGAGGGGAGAGGCTCTGGCTCCTGCAGCCCCTGCACCCTGAACTGCTACAAACCCAAACAGGTGTAAGTACAACTCAAACCAGAAGGCCTGAACTGTCAGGACAGAGCTGAAGCTGCTGAACCTCAGGGTAACTGTTGAGCTCTTATAAACCAGTAGCTGAAGAAAAAGAGAAGAGGAGACAGGTACAACAACCCCACCTGCCACAGACACCAGCTGCCTGGGACTTAGAGAAGTCTTTGGTTACTAGAAAGATGTCCTCAGCTTAACTTTGAAATATTTCAGCTTTACTTGATGATCCAAAATTGTACAAACACTTAATACTGTATTTCAGCCTCTCCAGACGAGCTCTGAGTAACTGGGGTGTAACTGCTCTGTGGAACAGAAGCCTTGGGGTAACAGGGCTGGTGGTGCTGCAACACCTTTGGTTTATACACTGTTCACATGTCCTCAGCAGCCCTGAGGGATCCTTGGAGCAGGAACATGGAGCTGCTGCTCCACAGGAGCCTGGCTGTTAAGGGCAGGGCTAAATATTCCAGCTAAAGGGTCAAAAGAAACTCTAGACCAGGCCAGAGTGCTCCAGTGTCACCACAGTGCTACTGAATTGAGAGTTTAACACTTCCTACCTCGGGTTTCTCTCCCTCCCAGGATTTGTTACCTGAACTATCACAGCTGTGGCTCTGCTTCCAGCCCTATGCAATGACACCCCATCTCCCACCATCGCTGTCACTTGACTCCACAACAGGCAACAGGAGCCGTGGAGGTAGATGAAATATTCATTTACAACAGAAAAGCACTCTCAGAAAGCCAGACTGCAGCTGCCTCCTCCACACTCTGCCCTTCCACACACAGCTGCTACTGCTGAAAAGACTTGGAATATGCTCAGGATAAAGTCAAACAAGGAGTATCTGCCTCTGGACCACTGTCTGCTCCTCTTCCCTGTGGTGCTGCCCTCACTCATAGCAAGGACACACTCCTGGATCAGTTCCAGAAGGAACCAGGGCTGCTGTCACAGGGGGCTTGAACCTGCTCTGACTCCTGCCTTACTCCTGTGACTCCTACACAGCACAGAACACACCTTGCTGACCTGGGAGCTGCTGCAAACAACTCCCCTGCTGAGCTCCAGGCTCAGGCAGAAGCTCTGAGCACTAACAGGTACCAACATCACCCTAAGGGAAAGCAATCACAGACAATTTGCTCCTGATGCCCCTTTCTTTTGGAGGAATTTTAGCCTTGAACCGAAGGGATAAAGCAAGGAGGGGTGTCCCCAGCTCAGTGCTGCTGAAGCTCCACTGAACCCTTTGAGGAGCAGGTCCTCAAAGCTCCTGGCTGGGGAGCCACAGCCAGGCCCAAGGGAGCAGCCCCCCTGCTCTGAGGGGTCCCTCTGCCCCCAGCACTCCAGGAATGTCACCAGCCAGTGCCACTTGTCCTTCAGGGAGTCACCCCAGCTGTGCCTTTCCTGAGTGCCAGGAGTGAGGGTCAGGGAGTGCCCAGAGGGAAGGAGGTTGGCTGGGCTGGCTGAGCTTTTGTTTGTTTGTTGTTTTGTTTTTAAAGTGCAGGACAATTACCAAAGCCAAGGGCAGCCAGCCCTCCTCCTCTCTAGCACAAAACAGACACACAGGAGTGCTCAGAGCTCGGGGCATTCCTCCAGCTGCTCAAGAGGCCCTTCCAGCCCCCACCGTGTGCCCAGTAACCTCGTTTATTCTCGTCCTACAACTACAGCATTAAATACCCCAAATAACCTAGAGTTCGTTGCAAAACATAATTTACAGACTGTGCTGGGTACAAGTTGAACCTCCTGGTCCTCTGCTGCTTGCCCAGAGCGGGGCCTGGGGCTCACCTGGCTCACTGGTGCAGGTGGGCCCTGTCGTCGGGGCGCTTGATGTGGATCCTGCGCACACGCTCGATGCGCTCCCGCTCCTCGTCCTCCTCCAGGTGGTGGGAGCGCCCTGCTGCCCCTCCCGTGGCCTCCAGGAGGGCGTTGTCGGGTCCCCTCCCGTCCTGGGACTCGTACAGCAGAATGTTCAGTGTCTCCTCATAGATTCGGGCCTCTGGGAACTCCACCTGCCCACCCAGGGAAGAGAAGGTCACTTGCCTGTTGCCTCTCATTGCAGGCACCAGGTTACCACACACCTGCTTTTACAACTTCTTAATTGCTCTCCAGCCACAGAAATTATTTCTGGCACAACCCTTTCCATTGCATTATTTGCTTTCAGCTTCTGAGATCCAGCAACCAGTTTTAACCAGAGCCAGAGAGATCTCTCCTGGGAAAGGTAATAAGCACAGGAAAGGTGTGCCACTGCTCCCCGGGATCCCTCTTTACACAGGGATGTAGAACCATAGAATGGTTTGGATTGGAAGGGATCTTAAAGCTCATCTAGTCCCAACCCCCAGATCATGGAGTTCTAACCCCCACACCACAAGCTTAGCCCAGAGATAAAGAGCTGCACTGGAGGTGCCTTATGTGATGTCACGACTGCCCAGCATCAGTGCCATGGCCAGGCAGCCCCTGCTCTGACCCCCAGGCTGAGCCCCACGTGCTGCCCCTCTGTGAACACCACTGACCATCCCCCAGAGAGCTGAGCACTGAGTGTCCTGCCAGGGTGCCAGGCTGGCAGCAGCACAGCCCATACCTTGGTCTGCTTCTTCTCGGTGGCGTAGACGATGGAGGTGCAGCACACCTCGGCGATCTTGCGGCCCTGCCCGTAGAAGGACCAGCAGCAGATCTCGTCGCCGATGACGTCCTTGATGAAGAGCACGCGCCCGTTGAACCTCAGCGACAGCTTGTCGAACAGCTCGATGTTCTTCAGCATGTTGTCATCTGAGTTGCTGGGGGGTGGAGGCAGCAGGGATTTAGGGAGCACAGGGAGCAGAGCAGGGGGCATTTACAGCCCAAACACAGTTTCCTCTCACAGGATGGCTCGGGTTGGGAGGGACCTTAAAAGATCCAGTTCCACCCCCTGCCATAGGCAGGGACACCTTCTACTGGGAGCCAGCTAACCTGGCCTTGAACACTTCCAGGGATGGGGCAAAACCAAGAAATGAATTGCTTGAAATGCAAGAAATTGCTTGCAAGAAATTGCTTGAAATTGCAAGAAATGAATGACTATTACTATTAATTACTATTTCACTACTACAAGCAGGAAAACCTGCTGCTGAAGCAACTCAACAGCAACAGTCCTGTGAACAACTGTCCAAGGCCATTTCACCTGTGCAAAATCACCCCAAAAAGCCCCATTCCTGTTTCATGGACACAGTGCTAGCCATGAAACCTAAAAGGGCATAAGGAGAGGGGGCAAGATCCCCAAGTGGATGAATTTACCACCCACTCAGCACACTGCAATCCATGGGAATGCAGACAGCGCTTGGTCAAGAGCCTTTGCCAGCAGCACCAAGAATTAGAGGAGCAACTCTGGCACAGGAATAGCACAGGCTCAGCCTTCCATTGATGGCAGCAGGCTCCCTTCTGCCTCAAGTTTGAAATCAATTGGGGAGAAATGGACTGCATGCCAACACCAATCTGTTGTTGGCTCTGGGGGAAGAAAAAGGAAACACTTATCATGGATTTTAGTCTATGAAAAACTTCCAACAAGGGCAGCTGAAGTCATTTACCTGGTGTAGGAATATTTGTTGTTGCTTCTGTTGTACAGCAACTTCACTGCTGGCTGTAAGAGACAAAGCCCAGCTCAGTCAGAGGAACCACAGCGAGAGCTGGAACCTCAGCCCAGCCCCAGGTCCCTCACAGAGATGCTCCAAAACTCCCAGTGGGATTATGCTGGTGCTGTTGCTGCAAACCTGTGAGGCACAGGTTGGCCATGGGGCTGCAATCCCTCCTCAGCCCCTCTGGGACTGGATCCTCAGCTATTCTTATAGCTGATATAATCTCTGCCTTTGGATCCTCAGCTACTGTCACCTGCCCTGTGCCTTATCACCACCCCCTGCCACAGGCAGGGACACCTTCCACTAGCCCAGGTTGCTCCAAGCCCCATCCAACCTGGCCTTGGACACTTCCAGGGATGCAGGGGCAGCCACAGCTTCTCTGGGCACCCTGTGCCAGGGCCTGCCCACCCTCAGAGGGAACAATTCCTTCACAATCTCCCATCTAACCCTGTCCTCTGGCAGTGGGAAGCCATTCCCCTTTGTCCTGTCCCTCCATCCCTTGTCCAAAGTCCATCCCAGCTTTCTTGGAACCCCTTTAGGGACTGAAAAGGGCTCTAAGGCCTCCCTGGAGCCTTGTCTTCTCACCTGACCACCCCCAGCTCCCTCCCTGGCCCAGCCCCTCTCACCTTGTTGGAGGTGGCGATGAGTTTCTGCTCCTCCTTGGAGGAGGTGATCACTGGCACCTTGCAGAACGGCTCGTAGGCGTCCTTGTTCTGGGGGAGCAAGGACCAAACAGCACATCAAGGACACGAACTGTTCCCCTTCCATCCCAGCCTCCAAAATCACCACGTGGAGACCAGGAGAAATTGCTGCTGCCACCCCCAGCCCCCTCCCCAGCCCCGGGCCCCACCTGCAGGGCTGCCTGGCACTCGTCCACCAGCCCCTGCACCAGGTAGTACTTGGCCTCAGCCAGCAGCTCCTCGATCTCCCTGCGGCTCTCGGGGAGCGGCACGGCCCCGTCCCGCAGGTAGTTCAGCACCGTCCCAAAATGCTTCCCACAGCGGTCGATCAGGATCCAGCCTGGGCACAGGGAAGAGCAGGGTAAGGACAAGCAGAGGAACACGTGGCAAAAGGCCTTGACAGTGTCAAAGTGCTGAAGGACAGACAGAGGGACAGTCCTGCCCTGGAGGGCAACAGCACTGCTGTATGGACCACGATGGGAGGAAAATCATGGAATGGTTGGGGTGAGAAGGGACCTTAAAGCCCATCCAGCTCCATCCCCT